>JAOUQZ010000024.1:15220065-15237003 GCA_028564935.1 Neosilurus hyrtlii | reverse complement strand
CACACACACACACACACACACACACACACACACACACACACACACACACACACACACACACACACAGAGAGAGAGAGCACAGTAAACACAGCTGGAGTGGTGATAGGAAAATACTCGGCTATATTCTCCTAATGACCTTTCAGTAAGACCTGTCTAATGTGTGTGGTGTGTGTGTGTGTGTGTGTGTGTGTGTGTGTATGCTTGGACTTGCTACATATGTAAGGCCTGAATATGTTTTTAACTGAAATAATGAGGGCATTTTTGAAATATGGGGACATTTTGTCTGGTCCCCACTTTAACAATGGGCTGTTTGAGGGTTAAGACTTGGTTTCACGGTTCAGGTTAGAAATAGGATTAGGGTAAGGATTCGGCATTTGGTTGTGATGGTTAAGGTTAAGGTTAGGGGTCCCAGGAATGCAGTATGTCAGTAAATGTCCCCACAAAGATAGGAGTACAACACAGTGTGTGTGTGTAAGTGTGCACGTGTGTTTGCTACCTTCTGAAGACAGGAACCCATGTTTTAACCAACAGAGTGAGGACATTTTTGAAAAGTGAGGACATTTTGGCAGGTCCTCTTAAAGGTAATTTGAAGGTTAAGACATGTGTTAGGGTTCAGGTTAGGGGAATACTTTATGCTCAAGGGTGTCCCCATAATAATAAAGAGAGTCAGTAACTTGTCACACACACACACACACACACACACACACACACACACACACACACACACACAAACACAAACACACACACACAGAAATCCAGTTAACTGCAAAGGGTCCAGTGATTCCTGCACTCATCCTTTCTGTCTTATCCAACTCTAAACAAAAGAAACATCTGGACTCTCTCCTCCTGCCTGCCTCCATCTTTTATCCAATTCCCTCTTCCACCGTCATCCCTTGCTCTGCTTAGCTTTCTATTCGTCTTCTACTTTCCATTGCTAGGGTTCAGGGTCACAGATGAAGCTGCGATTCATGCCTTTCAGGTGCAGGGTTCGGTTCAGACTGCTACATGTGTGTGTGTGAGCGTGTGTGTGTGTGTGTGTGTGTGTGTGTGTGTGTGTGTGTGTGTGTGTGTGTGTAGGCGAAGAACATGTGTATTAAATCAACATTGAATATGACATTGAGGCCTACACTGTTTCAGATGAAAAGCTTAGAGCAAAGTCAGTATTCTGTAAGTAGCATAAAGAAGCTGGAGCGTGGTCATGTGATCATCTAGTCATTGTAAATGTGAGACATATGACCATGAGCAGTTCATATATATTTTTCTTCGAGTACAATACACAATATACAAGGAATCCTTCACTTGAGATTAAGGCACCATAACATTTTTTTCATTTTATTTAGTACAACAGAAGCATTACATGTATCTTTTAGTCAGATAAATAGTACTAGTTATCTTATACACACACACACACACACACACCCTTGTTGTACTCCTATCATTGTGGAGACATTTACTGACACAATGCATTCCTGGAACCCCTAACTCTAATCCTAACCTTTACCATCACTATATGCCAAATCCTTACCCAAACCTTAACCTAACCCTAATTCTAGCCTGAACCATGAAACCAAGTCTTAACTCTCAAACAGCCCTTTGAAAAAGTGGGAACCAAGTAAAAAGTCCTCACATTTCAAAAATGTCCTCAATCTTTCGGTTAAAAAACATTTCCCGGTCTTCAATATGTAGCAAGTCCAAGAACACACACAGACATACAAACACACAGACACACACACAATCTTGTACTCCCATCTTTGTGGGGACATTTACTGACAATGTATTTCTGTGATCCCCAACCCAAACCCTAACCATAACAACTAAATGCCAATCCGTTACCCTAACCCAACCTAATTCTAACCTGAACACACACACACACACACACACACACACACACACACACACACACACACACACACACGGGTTTTAGGACAGTTATAAATAAAAAAAAAATTCCTGGCTTTTTCAATAACACTGAGAGCCAAAGCCACAGGAAAGCTGGTGAATTCTCCAACTAACACACACGTGGAATGAAAAGTTGAGGTGTTGAGGTGTGTGTGTGGGTGTGTGTGGGTGTGTGTGGGTGTGTGTGTGTGTGTGTGTGCGTGCGTGCGTGCGTGTGTGTGTTGTGGGGTTTACTGGTGTGTCTTGCTGGTTAAAGAGCCTAAAAGTGAATGCTTTCCTGACCTTCCAAAACTACCTGATTTTAAAACTGTGTGCAGTGTGTGTGTGTGTGTGTGTGTGTGTGTGTGTGTGTTGCGTTCAGATGGGGTTTGACTTTAAATACTTAGGTCAGCTTGAGGTCAAGCGCCTTTTCCTAGTCCTAGCCTTACACATCTGAAGCCAAAGTGCTATTTTTACATGACGACTAGTCTCTCTCGCTCCCTGTGTCTGCCGCACACTTTTCTCTCCCTCTCTTTCTCTCCCACTCTCTTTATCTCTCATCCCCACATCCACCCGTCTTTTCCCCTCTTTGATATAGAAACATTCCTCATCTCCAGTACCGTTCTGGAGAAACCTGCTGCTTACTGTCAGCGTTTTAAATCGATAGCAAATGTGAGGACAGATCTCACTCCCCGTCTCGTTCTCTCTGGCATTAGGTTCAGTAATACGTGGAACATTTTCTTGGCTGCACTGGGCTCTGTTTTTATGTTTTTGAAGGTGTTTTCTTTTACATTGAAGGCCCATGTGTTTTTGTAGAATTCACTGGGGGGGTCGGCAGTCTTAGAGTGTGCTTTGGTATAAATTGTGAGTCACTAAAACACACAGGCACAGTATAGGGGACATGTTCCAAATGTGGTTATGCTCAGCTGCTTGTGAACATAAATCATAAACCACTTTTCATATTATGCGCCACTGCCGCTGCCGTGGCTTTGCTTTCTTTATGGCCAAATTATATACCGAGTTCCTCTGGTTCAGTATAGAGTCCTACATCATCTTCCGGAGAGGACATTTTAGGTAAACTTTATTTCGGCGCCAATATAAATATATCAAATTAAATAAAACCCTCAATTATTCCAGTTAAAAATGAAATCACATTGTTCCGGGATTAGTGTTTCATGGCTGCTTTTCATTCCAAATGTTCATCTAAAACCTTCTTACAATCGAGACTGCTCGACATTTCAGAGAGTTATGGAACAGTTCCTTTCTCTCCACACTGAATCTCATGGATGAATCTGCTGTTTCCTCTGCAGTGTGTGTGTGTGTGTGTGTGTGTGTGTGTGTGTGTGTGTGTGTGTGTGTGTGTGTGTGGCTTATGGATGGGTTCCTGCAGGCCCTGAGGCTCCACACTGCAGTGTAGGTCCTGCGAGGCTGCTGGACTGAGCCTGTGTGTTTGTGTTGGCCATCAGGCAGCATTCCACATGTCTTTGTGAGTTCTACAGCACTGACCTCAGGAGACCCACCGATTCCGGCGGCACGAATCGACTCACAGCCGTCGCCTGTCGCTGGGCTGAAACTGCTCCGAGTCCCCTACAGATCCCCTGTTTTTTGGCAGAAGCCGGGCTGAATACTATGGTCAACTAAAACTAAACCTATCACGACAGGAACACCTGAATACAACTAACTTGTAACAACTTCTGACCAGGCAACAGGTCTAGAAGGGAAACCCAGGCATTTTCCCTAGCCAGACAGGATATATAATCCTTCCAGCAAGTTCTGGGTCTACCCAGGGGCCACCTTCCAGTTGGACGTGTCTGGAACACCTCAGAAGGGACCAAGAGGCATCCTAATCAGATGACCGAACCACCCCAACTGACATTTTTTCCAATAGCATGAGTAATTAGGGGTTCATAAGAGAAAGTGTTCATAATCAAACCTGATATTTTCTTTTTCATAACTCATTTAACTTTAAGTGTGTTAACTTTAAACTGTGCTGGTACAAATACATAGTGGGAGCTACTTGCTAAAATAGGCAAGGACTGGCGCAACAGAGGGTCGTTCACTATATCATTAGGAGGTTATGAGTCTAAAACCTAAAAAAACTGACTGGTCACTAAGTAGGAAGGAGAGGAATACCCTCACTCACCATCAGTTGCAGAGACATTAGCCAATCATGGTGTCTATAAGCTCATGTACTGTATGTGAGCTTAGCATTAGCAACAGTTTGTGTATTAGAGAAAGCAGATGCTAGCTGTTATCGGTTGATGGCTGTCATATGATAAGGGAGTGGAAAATATGCAGGTGAACAAATCGAGAAGAAAATGGGATGAAAGTTATTTCTTTGTGGAAATTTATGGAGTCTTTGGGAATTTATGGAGACAGAAAGCTTTAAGCAGACTACAGATGTAAGACGGATGACAACCTGTTGACTGTTGCACGTTTTCACTCACTAAATTGATAAATTCATCAGGATTTCACCAAAAAATTTAAAACAGCCTTATGGTACAAAGTTCCTTTGTATGAAATGATAGCCACAGAACACATCAAAAAGGCAATATCTCTTTATCTTCATCATTCAAGCCATCTTCAGATATGAAGTATACCAAAAAATGTGGCAAGCATATTCTTTGACGAGAAAATAACAGTCTCTGATTTTTCATTTTCGTTTCATTTTCTGGGCCGCTTTATCCTTTATTGGGGTCGCAGGGAGAATGGAGCCCATTGCAGCCGACGCCAGGCGAAGGCAGGGTACACCATGAAAGCTTGCCAGACAATCACAGGGCAACACAGACACACTCACACTAGGGCCAAAGGGGAGTATCCAGTTAGCCTAATGTGGACGTCTCTGGACTGTAGGAAGAAACCAGAGCACCTGAAGTAAACCCACGCAAGCAGTGGGAGAACATGCAAACTCCACACAGAAACGCCCTCGCCAGGGACGGAGCTCGATCCCAGGACCTTCTTGCTGTGAGGTGGAAGTGCTAACCACTACCCCATCATGCTGCCATCTCTTTTATTATTTACTTAGTTTTTTACGTTTTTAGATTTGAAAACAATGTATTTAATAAAAGTAACTTTTACATTCTGGTTTAAGGGCTTTCATGTGGGGCAGAACTAATGCTTAAAAAAAAAACACAGAAAAAAGAGGAATAAATGTCATAACCAAAGCTCTGAAATGTATAACAGATGTTAGCGAGAGCGAGAGAGAGAGAGAGAGAGAGAGAGAGAGAGAGAGAGAGAGAGAGAAGACATTCTTTATACTGTTAGTCATGAAATCTTCCAAAAGCCACAATCAATCAAATCAGCCCTGCCCATGGATCATCTTTTCGACCCTGAGCTCACGTATGGGAGGACACACCCCATACTTCAAACCTGTACACACACACACAGACACACACGCACACATACACACACACACACTCATACGCACGAACATGGGGGATCTTTACCTTGATCCACCTGATCTGAGAAAGAAGTTGAGGAAGGAGGATACAGATGTAAAAGCCAGGGAAGATTCGGTGCTCTGAACTGTATTTACCTGCCCTGTGTCCTCAGCCGAACTTGCTCTTGATCAGGTGACACACTATATACTAGCTCTTTTTCACTGTCTCAACTTCTAAGAAACCAGCCATTCGCATACATTTGCAGTCCTCCGTTCTACCCTGTTCATTTCAGTTCTGCATCTTCTCTTAACACTGGCAGCTCGCTCAGCGCTGGTTACACCGGGCAGGTCCTTGACATTAATGAAATTTCCCTGTGTAATGAACACTTGTAAATCTTCAGCCCTCGACTCCAGCAATGCCTTTATTCACATCCAACATGACTGCAAGTTAAGGCTGGATATAAAGTCAGTTGGGCAGTGGGTCACATGGACACATTGCTTCTGGAACTCAAATGCAATAAGTACTGGCAGGCAGCGTCGGGGCAGAACAATGCGATGCTGCTCGTATTTCTTAATCCAAGACTAACACGTCTGCTTTTCCACCATAACACACCACACGTACACGTCACAGAATGCCTCTTTCGAAATTTTGTAAACATAAACAGGGGGAGGGGGGGGCGACGAGGAAATGAATGCTGTGAGAGACAGATTTGGTAGAGAGTGTAAAGAGAGCCAAGAAAGAGTAAAAGTGGCTTTAAAATGGCTGTAATGAGAAGCCTCAGTGCCACCCACTGACCACATTAAGGCTGTAGTCATAGAAGGCTGTAGTAATGACATACATATTACTATGTGTGTGAGTGTGTGTGTATGTGTGGGTGTGTGTGTGTGTGTGTATGCGCATCTAGACTCATAAAAAAGGAGTATGAATGACATGATACACACCTTTGCATTTAGTACACACAACTACAAGTGATGTGGGAGTGTTCTGGTGACGGTGTTGGTGTTTGGTGGTGGTGCTGGTGATAATGGGTGGGGTTTGCTGCTGTAAGAAAGAATTTAACTAAATTTCCAATCAGTTTCCATATCATTTGGGTGATATGTAAATGAAACAGGAAGTCACAGTGAAGTCGTCTCACCTCATGTTTGACTTACGCAACAGCCAATCATATTTAAGATCAAGTGCATCGCATCGCCTACAAATCTAAGCAAACCTCACAATAGCTTAGTGAGCTACTGAAATATGAGGAACAGTGAAAATATCAATGTCTTTTAGCAACATATTCCAGCATTCCAGTCTCAACTCGGTAATAAAATATAGAAAAACTACTTATTAACCAATTGTGAGGTCTATACAGAGAAATCACAGCCGGAGGTCGGTAGTAAAGCCCAAAAGCCCGTGGGCTAGCTGAGATTTCTCTGTACAGACCGAGCACTTCAGGCGCTACTACTTGCCTGCTTCTAAACCAGCAGTCTTCATTTACGTCTGTGAAAACTTAGGAAATGTCACAAGCGCACATCTAATTAGTCGGCAGATTGCATTTCCCAGTGTGGGCGGCTTTTGTGACATGTTGTTTGTCTTTTTACTTTGCTACATGTTATACTTACTTGTTTGTTTGTGTTTCTTTTTCCTTTATCTATTGGATTGCCAGTCCACAATAAACTCCTCTTCTAGCGTATGCATTCATGACTTAGCTTACAGCTAGGCAGCTTTCAACTTATTTTTCCTTTCCTTTCTGCGGCAGTTGAAGAAGATCATATCACACAGTGCATCTAGCCAATGGCTAACTTGCAGGGCGATACGGCACCTACGCGTCAACTAATTAGATTGCATGTACTGTCGCTGCCATATAATAATACCTGTTATATAAGAAACCCAATATTTTTTATAGAGCTATGAATATTTACTGTAAAATACCTTCAGAAATACTGGACACATCACTTCTATTAATTTCACCATACTTTAAACGCTAACTATGATGGATAAAGAGAACTTTATAGAGGGAAAAAAATCAAGCTGGCAATGACTGGTAAAAGAATCCTGATTGTTTTAGACCAAAATAAGAGTTCTTCTTCATCAGTTCTTTATCTTCATGCCGTAGCTTCTTCTAGCCATACTGAGGGTGTACGCAGGAGATTTAATAAGAGTGTGTGAGAGTGATACTGTATTAATATTAACATGTGCAAGTATATGTAACATGGATGTATTTCTGACAATGTATGTATGTATGTATGTGTGGCACGTGTGTGTGTGTGTTTGTGTGTGTGTGTGTATGTGAGAGGCTTACATAGTGCACTGAGCTGTTGTCTTCTATTAAATGTCACACACATCACAGCCATGTTCTCTCCAGCTGGCTCTATATACAGTACCTTTTATACCTCAACAAATAATAATAAAAACTTTTAACAATGACGTTAATCGGACAGTTATATCTTATGATATGTATATGCTATAGTTTATAATATAATATCATAAATAATGACTGATCACAGAAGAAATTGTAGCTGTTCTGACCTGTAAATGTCAAAGCAGCAGCGTTTAATTTGAAAAGACAAAACGAAACATGTGGGTTTTTTAACTGCCCGTCCCCTTTGTCCCCTTTGACGGACATCTAAGATCCGCCTCCTCTTCAGAACGCCTGTGAACGCTCGGGGCTTTCCCAAGTTCCTTTCACTGGCTCTCAAAAGAAGTTCTGACAAAGTAGAACACGCTTGTTAGTCACTGGTGTTATAAGGGGTGACCTTGAACAACATGGTTTAAAATAGCTGTCTCCTGTCAAAATAAGAAATAAATGTAAATTTTAATTTTAATTAATATAATAATTTAAATGAATATTTATAATTGTTTTTAATATCAGATTTCATAAAACATATATTTATAAATCTGCATGAGATATGACTATCAAGAAAAAACAACTTAACAGGTTAAACACCTGTTCTAAAAAATTCTAAAAGTTGGCTGAATTTTACAGCTTGGTAAATATACAGTTTGAGACGCTGCCTAAAAGTGGAGCTCCCCATAAGACCTTTTACTTTTAATACTGCGCTGATATTTTAAAACTTTAAACTATGTTCTGGGCGGAAAGGTGGCACAGTGGTGCTGTCCATCTCACAGCAAGAAGGCCTGGGTTTCATTCCTGGGCTCAGGCGTTTCTGTGTGGAGTTTGTAGGTTCTCCCCATGCTTGCTCTGGGTAATTTGGTTTTCTCCCACACCCCAAAAACATGCGCAGTAGGATAATTGGTTGTTCCAAATCGGCCTTGGGTGTAAGTGTGAGTGTGAATGTATATGTGTTGGCCTTGCAATGGTCTGGCGAGCTGTTCAGGGTGTAACCCGCCTTGGTCGAGAGTCGAGAGGCTGGAGCCCATCTCAGCCGACTCTGGGTGAAGGTGAGGTACATACTGAACAGCTCACACAACCATTCACACTCACGCCTAGGGGCAATATAGAACAGCTAGTTAGCCTCATGTGCATGTCTTTGGACTGTTGGAGGAAACCAGACTACACTGAAAAAACTCACGCCAGCACTGGCAGAAATGCAAACTTCACACAGAAATACCCTAAGCAAACCCAGGACTTGAACCCATAACATTCTTGCTCTAGGAAGGATGTGCTACCCACTCTGCCTCCATACTGCCCACAACTGAGAAAGTCGAAATGTTCAATATGGTTCAAAAGGTTGAAATTTATTTTGTTTATTGATTTATTTTATAGTGTTTTGAATTTTAATTCATGCCTAAGGACAGGCAAAAAGCCATACATTATACTCTAAGAAATAAAGTAAAAAATTCATTAAAGTTCAAAGGTAAATTCCATATACATTTTAGAATTAATATACAGAATGTGACGCTACAGTTTTAAAAAGGAGTCTACATCTATTCTTTACAGTGCGTGTGTGCGTGTGTGTGTGTGTTTTCTGAGCAAGGCATGTGTAGGACATGACTGTTTACTAAGCAGGCCAGAGAGGGGGAGAGAGAGAGATCGCTGCAGTCTACAGTATGGGGTGAGAGCCGAAAGCAGAGACGACAGTAATGCTGCTCTTTTTCACAAACACCTTGTGATAGAACACCACCACAAAGACTCACTGTGTTAAAGAGCAGTTCAATCAAAGGTCTAGTCAGGACACCTCCATAGGGACAACACTGTGAGACCGAGTGAGACATTTGCAGGGTGGGGGGGGGGGGGGGGGGGATTCTAGGGTTGGGAAACATCCTCCATTGGTTCAGCTTAGGGAGAGAAACGTGAGCAACAGATTGTATTGCGTCACGGTGTCGAATAATATTAAAACAGATGAGTAAACGAGCCGCTAGTTTCAGTTACTTTCAGGGTCGGCTTTGCCTTCATGCAAATCACGGGGAACTTTGAGGCTTAATGTAGCTTAACCTTGCCTGTGAAAGGGTTAAAGAGATTTCAAACTAGCACTAATGCTAAGAGGTTACTGACATCAACGATAAGACCTGTCTTACCACATAAGTAAAGGAAAAGCAAAACTGATATCACTCCTTATACAGTCTAACTACTTCTACCGCTCATTGTGACTCACAACGACTCAGTGACAATTCTCTTCCGCCTTTTGTAGGTAAATTATTTCAAACTCTCCTGCCTGTCAACATGCCGCTATGCCAAACTATTTTTCCCACTCTGGCTCATACATGTACAGTTAAATGTTGCCTTGTTTTGACGATTATGTAATGCTTTCCTAGAAATTTGTTCAAATACGAGACTCAGATTACAACATGATCATTGAAATTAATGTAAACACAAAATTGAGTATATGCTGCAACTCAAACAGGTTTCCAGTTTATCAGAACATGGCTGCGCCCACATCCGGGTGTCATTTTAAAATTCGCAGCAACAAAAAGTATTGCGAAAATAATGCGAAGTTAATCTGACACAAATAATACAATATGAATATTATATAGCCCTTCAATTTTTATTAGTTGAATATTTAGCATGTAATTTACAAAATGTACAAATACCATGTACCACAAAAGGGAAATGATTGGCTTAAAGTGCTTAAGAGTCTCACATTATTACCGTCGCCAAGGAGGTTACATTTTACCTTCAGTTTGTGTGTTTGTTAGAAGCATTTCACAAAAAGTTATGTGCAGATTTTCATGAAATTCATACCAGAAGTAGGGATTTGGACACGGAAGACCCCGGTAGATTTTGGAGATGATTTGGATCAAATTCTGGATCCAGGAATTTTTTTAAAGAATTATTTAACATTGTAACATAGGACGATTTTTAACATTTTAGTTCATATTGGCAGTTGCTAAGCTAGGTAGAGGTTTGCACTCTCAGTTTGCTCTTGTTATTTAGCTTGATGCACAACTCTCAAAGCCTCAGTATATTACATTACAGTGGTGTTGAATTCTGTCTAAAGTGAGTTGTTACAAGAAATGTAAACTCATACGTTTATGGGGTTAAAAATAGGGCGTTTTAAACGGCTTTTAAAAAGAAACCTAGCAAGCAAATTTCCTTAACTACATTATAAATGTTAAAGAATGCGCTAAAGTGTTGAGTGTGCACTTTGGTGTGCACAGTGTTCTCTGTTCTGAAATTACAGTCCTAAAATGGCTTCCTTAACAGTTCCTTGGATAGTTCTTAAATTTTAAGTTCTGAAAACATAAAGACGGGTTCAACTTGGAACCTTTTCCTGATAGACAAACCCGCTGTCGTAGGCTTTTACACAGAACATTACATTAACAGTTCCCAAAGAGGGACAACCGAGAAAAACCTTAAGGGTTCTAGATTTAAAAGTAATACTGTACTTATCATTCAGACAGGTTTCAGTTAAAGAAAACAGCACGGCAGTCAGTACCTTGATATTTTGGATGATCTCATTAAACTTCACATACGGTCCGAGCTCATTTGAATATGATGCGGGCGCGGGTTGGAAATCTTATTCTGCTTAATATGCACAGCTTAATATACACGGGGAACCTTGGAAACATGTCCACAAAAGCACATTTTCACATGTGCTCTGCAAATCAACACCCACACAAGTGACAGTCAAATAGGAGACCTGAGGAATAATAAATTCCCGTTCTGCAAATAATAACGGTATCAGTGGTGGCAGTTGATTCTTAGGTCCTTTTTGAGCCAAAACCACAGATAAAAATGTAACCACAATACAGATGGGCTTAAGGCAAGAGAAAGATATAGAGTGAGAAAGGACAAGCTGCTCTGTGCATTATTTGAGTCACATGCATGTATGTTGTGTTACCTCCTTTACATCATTACAGCATAAATCTAATGCGCGCTCTCTCTCCCCCTCTCGCTCTCTCTCTCTCTTGCTCTCTCTCTCGTCAGGTCGTGAAAGGTGGAACACTGAACAGACACACTCCTGTATACACTGCCTACACATTTCAGAAGTATGTTATATGACATGAGTCAGCTGTATGCATCTGTAAACATCTTTGAGCATTAGACATAAAGGTGTCAGGGTGTACTCGACGTTATTTAATACCTCTGGTCATTTGGCTTTGCATGATGAGGCCTCTGGGTATATTTCACATCTTTTGTTCCTCTAATAATGCAAAGACGCTTAGGTCCTGAAACCATGGGGCTGCCGTCATGGTTGCCCCAGGACAAAATCCAAGAGTGTCTGTGCATTTTTTGTGAGTATATGCCTCAAAAACTCTTTTTTGATGTGGACATCAGATTGTGGGCGTGTTTTTTAAAACGACCATTTTGTATGTATTTGAAATGGGTTTTACTTTTATTAGGCTTTACATCCTTCTGCATCTGTTTTTTTTCTAATGTTTTTGAGCATGCTACATTAAAGGAGCTGTGTCATGAGCCCCCACATGCAGTTCCCCAAAAGTCATGTAAATATGCCCTTGACAGTGGTGTAGTGGTTAGCATGTCTGCCTCACAGGGCGAGCATTTCTGTGTGGAGACTGCACGTTCTCCTGTTCTTGTGTGGGTTTCCTCCATGTGCTTCAGTTTCCTCCGACAGTTTCTTCTGGCTGTTCCAGACTGCCCCTAGGTGTGGATGTGAATGTGAATGGTTTGTATGTTTCGGCCCTGCAATGCTTTGGCACTTCACTTCAGGGTGTACCCCATCTTCACCCATTATTGGTTGAGATAGGCTCCAGCCTCCCCGCAACCCTAGTAGGATTAAGCAGTTTGGCAAACGATTGAGTGAGTGAATGAAAATCCCATTGACGGTATTTAGGTATTTTATTCAAACAACCATGACACTGCCCCTTTAATATTTCATGGACGTATTAGTGTTGTTGTCTATAAGCCGCTGTGAGCAGCACTCAATCCACACTTCGTGTTGATGGACAGTACCATGTGAGTTTTAAGCACCCGAGGTGTTGGAGGTGCCACATAGCCTACATTCTGTCTGTGTTGTATATTCAGCTTTGATGCAGTTACACGTACTCACTTACGCTTTTAGAAACCAACAATAAGAAACATTTGGTGGGCTTCACAAAAAACAGCAACAATAATAATAATAAACCCAAGGTGTCTAGTTACTATTATTCATCCTTCATTCATTTTCTGAACCGCTTAATCCTAATTAGGGTCGCAGGGAGGCTGGCACCCATCTCAGCTGGTTCTGGACAAGGGCAGAGTACACCCTGGACAGCTCACCAGGCCATCGCAGGGCATTACTATTATTATTATTATCATTACTGTTATAATAATAATAATAATAATAATTGTTATTATTATTATTATTTTTATTATTATATTTAGTAGTAGTGGAAATAATTGGTGATCATCTATTTTTTTGAAGACTTGGTAAAGGCTTACTTGCTTGTATTTGTTGTTACTGCATTAACTTCAAGTCCAAGTCAAGGTATGATATGTAGTAATATTTCATAAATACTAAACTTTTTTTATCGATTTCTTTCATTACCTTTCGTGTGAGCAACACAGAAGGTACCGTGACACACCGATATTCGTTCCGCAGGAAATTGTGTGTGTGTGCTTGTTTGTCCACGAGTGCACGCTCAGTAGTAGTAAGTTATTACTTTTCACGTGAGCTATATATTGTTCATGTTATTATTACGAGACATTTGAGAGCTCATAGAAATTGTACTAAAGTAAAGTAATATTACGATAGTCATTACATTTACATAGATAGGAACACTTGGTCTAACACCGGGATCAAATTAGATACATGATAAACTTGTGATTATCTAATTAGATAATTATAAGTTCAACTTCGTCCTCAATTTAGACATATGGCATGCATGTGTACGAAGATGCGGAAGAGGTACATTTTTTAATCCGAATTTCTCCTCTAATGACATAGTAACTAATGATTTGACCGTAGTAATGTTAGCAGTATTAGCAGAAACACATTATTCAGGTAATTTAATGTAACCTAGCATTAGGTTCTATTAGCAACAACAACCAGGATCTGACATTATATATGCCAGTTTACGCCATGAGTAAGGTCAGTCAACGTGTGTGTGGTGTTCACTCCATCAGTCATTTTCAATTTGATTTTCATGCCTACCATGAACAAAATCCAGAAAGGCCTTAACTACTAAACATTTGCACATCCAGAAAGGCTACATCATTCCCTCATGTACATTAGCAGCAGATGAACACTGAAGTTGGGAAACTAGTGTTGAGCGCAAACGGAATAGACTGGCACTCAGTAAGTCAGTGCAGAGCTTCCTCTAATGAATCATGAGTATAGAACCTAAACTGTGAGTCCCATCTGTGTGTGTGTGTGTGTGTGTGTGTGTGTGTGTGTGTGTGTGTGTGTGCGCGTGTGTATGCTCGTAGAGACTCCTCCTTCCCAGCATCAGGTGTGAAACGGGGTTCAGGTGTGCCGAAGTGTGTTGTGTGTATTATGGGAGACGATGGGGTCCTGCGGTGGTTTGGCTCACATATGCTTCATATGCTCACAGATGCCATTTGTTGTGGCTTAGTCTTGCACTGTGGCACATGTGCACAAACACGTACACACGCGTTCACGCGCAGATACAAGCCGCAGCACACTTTCTCACAGCTAGAGTTAGTGCAGTCGCTGGGGATGCTGGATTTTGAAGAGAAAAACAGACTTGAGAGTGAAACAAAAAATGAAAGGAAAAAAAGCAGTGTATTTATGAGAGTGTGAGCATGTTTCTCTGTTCTGAGCCCTCGAGGGAGGAGGCCTGAAGCTAAAAACAGAAAAGAAGTTAGGCAAGAAAGAAAGTATGAGTGTTAAAACATGTTTAAAAGCATTTATTACCAAAAGGGAATTGGTCAAGAGAAGTAAATACAGTAAAACAAATTAGGGGTGTAAGGTAATAATATAACACCAAGAAAGAAACAAAAAAAAGGAAGGGCAGCCAGCCAGATAGCTAGCTAGATAGACAGATAGATAGATAGTTGATAGGTAGACAGACAGATAGACAGACAGACAGATAGATAGATAGATACCTCTGGGCTTAGAAGATAGAGAGACTGCATGTGTGTGTGTGTGTTCTGAGTCAAAGTAAGCCTGATTAAGAGTAACACACTGTAATTAAAGCCACTGCATAAAATTAGACAAAAAGAGAGCAAGCGTCCACAATAAATCTCCTCTAATCACTGCACCTGCCCTGGCCACCCAAACAACCTTGCCCTAGCTTGTGTGTATGTGTGTGTGTGTGTGTGTGTATGTGTGTGTGTGATGCCAAGCCAGATTAACAGAGACTAGTGTTCGTGTGTGTGTGTGTGTGTGTGTGTGTGTGTGTATATAGGTGTGAGACGGCACAGCATGGCCAGCGGGTGGTGCTGGGTGGAGAGGGACAGAGTGGAGGCTCAGGCCTGCTGGCGGAGAGCAGCATCAGAGTCCCAGCGCTCAGCAGTGCACAGTCACACAGATGTTCTCTCACTGGAGACCCGCCACCCTGCTCCCCCTTAGACAGTGTGTGTGTGTGTGTGTGTGTGTGTGTGTGTGTGTGTGTGTGTGTGCGCGTGTAATATATGAGGTAATATGTGAATGCAATAAAACGATCAGTCCTACTAGAGCTAGTGGCACTTCAGATTATCTGTGCTCTGGACTTGATATAAAAAGATATGATGGTGATCATCTTTTAATAAATAAATAAACCGCGTCCTACTTTTCCTCCTTTATACATGCTTACCTCTGCACTTTTAAAGAAAAGAGATTTTTTAACATACAGCACTACCACTGCCGTCACTGTATTCATTATTGGTCAGTATCAAGGTATATTTATGAAAATAGACAATCAGTGTGTCCGACATGATTAATTCATCCAATCAAACATTTGTAAAACAAATCCTCAGTTCATGTTTGTTTATATAGTAGGAAGAATTTTCAGTTTCATGTAATGTGTAGAGACCTGAGAAGTTTCTTTTTCCACCTTACTTTTTTTATTATTAACACGCATACATACATATACGTAGCTGTAACTATAGCAGTTACTTGATATTTATTAAGCAATAATTAACATTTTATAACAACTTTATTCAGTCTTTTGAAATTCGTCATTAATTTCTGAGTTCTTTATTTTTAGAATTACAATTTGTTATATTTCAGGAAACGAAAGTGTGAAGTGAAGTGATAAAAATATTGTACGAGAATTAAAATACTGTATATATGAATGTCTGGTAAGTTTTTATTTAAATACAGAAAACATCATCAACATCATCATTTCTTTTCACTTTTATAACAAATCGTTAGTTTTTTTTTTTTAACCAAACACATTAAGAGCAATCCTTTAAGAAGTATTATCTCAGTATGTTTTATGTAAACAGAGTGGACTCTTATTATTATTATTATTATTATTATTATTATTATTCGCATATTTGCGAATCAGTGCAATATTTCAGAGAGCTAGTGATTAATGAGAAATGAAAAAACGTACAATATAATGACACCTGTGTTATTTACTGCTTATATCTAAACTTTTTAGCTACAAGAGTCTATATAGCAATGTTAACATTTATAGCTTATATATTATATACTATTATTATTGGTATAAATATTAAATATAAAACATAAAATGCAGAA
This sequence comes from Neosilurus hyrtlii, assembly GCA_028564935.1. Classification (NCBI taxonomy): domain Eukaryota; kingdom Metazoa; phylum Chordata; class Actinopteri; order Siluriformes; family Plotosidae; genus Neosilurus; species Neosilurus hyrtlii. The sequence continues at coordinate 15,220,775 of JAOUQZ010000024.1, read as the reverse complement.
ATGACAATAAACTGCATTTCCACGTAGGTATGATCAGATTCACAGGATTTGCAAGCAGTGCAAACTCCTTTCCCATGAAACATTAAATCATAAAAATTTTAATTAAAATAAAATGATTTACAGCTTATGTTTTTCAAAGTAAAACAGTGTGCTTTATTTAAAAAAATACAATTGAAAGCTGAAAGAAGAAAAAGCTGCTGAAATGGTATAATCTCTTACCCCCCCCTCTTTTCATAGATGCACTCTGCTCGAGCTGCTCGGAGAGTCAGCAGCTTCATTTATTTATTCTATTCCCATTAATTAGAATGTTTACGCTGACAGAACAGGCAAAAGGATGCATTAGCACCTAGTTTACACCCGAATCCCTGAGCTACGGCGACAAGAGGGGAGTGTGCTTTCATAACTCTCACATAACACACACACACACACATACACACCATGACAGATACTGTTATGTGTTCTAGATGTAGATGTAGAGTTTGCTGTATTTGCTAAAAATGATCAAAGACATAATTACTAAATGGTGTCTTTTAAGAGCAACTTTAATAAAATGAATATGAAATGAATATAATCAGTGCAACAGGGCATCAGAGTGCAACTAATTTTGGAGATACTGCAGGTACATTTTTATAGGTATTGGTGTGTGTGTGTGTGTGTGTGTGTGTGTGTGTGTGTGTGTGTGTGTGTGTGTGTGTGTGTGTGTGTGTGTG
>JAOUQZ010000024.1:15204349-15219965 GCA_028564935.1 Neosilurus hyrtlii | reverse complement strand
GTGTGTGTGTGTGTGTGTGTGTGTGTGTGTGTGTGTGTGTGTGTGTGTGTGTGTGAGAGAGAGAGAGAGAGAGAGTGGGTGTGGGTTATGAAAGCATATCTCTCTTGTCCCCATAGTTCAGGCACTCGTGGTGTAGATTAGGTGTTTCAGCAAAACAGTTAAGATTGAATAAACAGGGATTTGTTGCATTGCATGTTGGTTTAAAGGAGCTGTGCCATGATTTTTACCCAAAGTTAGTTGCCTAGAAGTCGTCTAAGCATGCCATGATACTTGTTTATACATGGTAAACAGCCTTTCAGCTTGCAACTCAAAATAAAAAATATGGAGCGGATGGAAATGGACTGCAACACAGACTTTCTGAAATCTTGCTGATTGTTAACCAGTTTAGATTATGATTGCTTTCCAAACCCCTAACAAACCTTGGGACCGGTTCATGTATAGCATCCCTTGCAAACCAAATCTCCCTCTATATGAATGATTATGTCTTGTTTGGAAACACCGTTCATGATATTTAGGCTATTTTCCTGACAACGGTAACATCGCCCCTTTAAATGGTGTGCCTGAAGTTTGTGCTGGTGCTCCTAAAAGAAAGTGAAGAGCACCAGCCCACTGCTAATAGTGGAAAAAGTTTGCCGGAGCCCTGACAAAATCACTGCTGAAAAGAACAGAGAAGAAAGTTGAGCCATCTTTCTTGCAGAAACGACCTGCATGTAGAGCGTTTAGCGTCACTGCTGCTGTGATCTAATAGCAACATAAAGACCAATCATGGCTCTTGTAAGACATTAACCCAACCTTGCCCCCTCATCTCAATAAAATACTGCATGCACACACACACACATACGCGCGCACATTTTCCCATTCTTTTACACACATGCTCACTGTCTCTCTCTCTCTTTCTCTCACTCTGTAGAGACAAAAGGGCGCCTCTGGGAGCTGGAGGAAGCCCCCTGAAGAGAAGAAAGGCAGGGTGCTCCTGAGCCCGACTCAATGGATCCTTTTCACGAGAGCAGAGTGCTGTTTACCCTAGCGCAATAATGCTCCTCATTTTCCAATCATTATTCCCCTCAGTCACCCTGCTGCTATTAGCCTGTCCACCACGTCAATCCTGCTGGCTGTCTCTCTCTCTCTCTCTCTCTCTCTCTCTCTCTCACACATACACACACACACACACCAAGACATACCTACGTATATACAGTGATTTAATCAGAGCAAATATAAACCCATTCATTTATACGCACACACACACACACACACACACACACACACACACGCACACAGAGCTGTTCCCTGATGGAAACCATTACAGTTTTCTCTTGGTTTGCGAGGAGTCTGAAATGCTTCGTAAAAGCAGCATGATGTCACAGTATCGAGGTTGAACAGGTTTAGCAGGTCTTCTAAACACGTCAGAATGTGGACAAGGAAAAAAGAACGTAGCAACACACGGAGTTTATGCTTTCTTTAAACAGAAGTGACAAATATTAGTTTAAGGTGTGACAATTTCATTGAGTAGTAAATATATTCTGGATCTGTCACTAAAAAAACTATTAGAAAGCATTACAGCCTGCAGATCCTGGCAGTAGGATGTGAAACACCATCTACAAATATTATATTATTTATTTAAGGATTTTTTTTTTGTTTTAGTTTTTTTGTTTTTTTGAGGGGGGGGTGTTGTTTATTTATTGATTATTATATAATTTAATGGCGATGTGCGCTGTGTGGCCTTGGTTATTTGGGACCAGATTAATGCCATCATTTAAAAAATACAACAACCCTTCTTTCTTCCAAAAATGGGATTCATGTCTGGTAATATTTCTTGCAGTTGCCGGCGCTTCAGTAATCTGAGCGCTACTAGAGCCTCCATTTTGACATGGAACACAGACAACATGAAATATGATCAGTTGAAATGTATCTGTTAAAAATAAATAAAATAAATAAAAGATTCTTTATCGTTCAACCTTTCTGTCAGATCAAAAAGTGAGAAAGAATCAGAAAGCGGTGGTTTTTTTTTTTTTTGCGTGGAGGCTTGTTTTTTCCTCGTCCGCGCTTCGTGAGAGGTGTCAAACCACCGATAAGACATTTTTTTTGCGCAAAGTGAGAGCGAGAGCCGTGAAAAGCGGCTGAAAAAGTGAAGTGTTCTGGGGGGGGACGTGGGATGGGAGGACGAACAGGAGGAGAAGCAGGTTCAGAAAAAACGAGAGCGACATAAAGAAAAAGGGTGAGAAGGAGGGATGTTGGCAGAAGGAACTGGGGAGGTTTGAAAAGCTGGCATCTTCCATACAGGGCTGCCAGGCAGGCGAATACACCAGCCTGAGTTCCCTCTGCAGACTGCCTTTTGTCTCCAGCTTGGCATTTCACACTGTCTTTATTCTCGGCTTATTCTGCTACTTCATACTGGCTAGTTTTAAATAAAATCATTATTAGGGGAAGCATTATCGTGGCTGTTGTTAAATCACCCCGAACGATCATTTCCGGCTTTACAAATGATGAGAAAACAAGGATGGAAATCATTTGTATGCTTGTTGTTTTGTTTCTGCCTCTGCTCATACAAGTTCCCAGTCTGGAGTTAGTATCATATCTGTGTTTGCTTAGTCCAGTGATGGAAATCCATTTACATTACAGAGATTCACTATAGACAGATCGACTAAGAGAGAGAGAGAGAGAGAGGGAGAGAGGGAGAGAGAGGGAGAGAGAGGGAGAGAGAGGATCCTCTCCTATATTCTCTTCTTTATTTTACACACTAAAGGTTTAAAATGAGGGGAACATTTACATCAATCTAAACAGACAGATTGACTAAATGAATCATTTACACTGTATTCTATATAAATAATTCATTTTTTTTAAATCTATTTTTAATATCCATCCTCTTAAGATATTCTTTATTTATTAATAAAGGGTCAAATTAGCCAAGAAATTATTAATAAATTAATTATTAAATAATTTCTCTACATGATTCTAGTTTATGTCAACAAATATGGGATGAATTATTATTAAAAATAGATTAGGTATGAAATTAATTTAATTTTATGTATTTCTGAGGTAAATAAAAAAAATCTGGGTTTACTTTAAAACACTTTCATTGTATTTCAATAATGAATATAAAGGATGTAAAATAAATAAATACATCCAATCAGACAGAAACGTCATGTTAAACAGCACACTCTCATACCACAGTCATGGAAACACCAGTAGAGGGAATCCTACGAAAGAATGCTGGTCAGTGATTTTTTATTTTTTTTTGCTTTTCCTATAATTTGTCACTCGTATCTAATATAAAGAATTCTAAATCTTGCACTGTATTACCCACTCGCTATCAAATCCTCATACAACTCTAAATGGGTGATTTATTAACGGCAGGCACATTATTAGGATGGTCATTAAGTATATAATGTTATTCATTACATACAAGTTATTCATTATGCCGATACATGAAAAAAACCTCATAGATACTGTGATATAAAAAAAAATGTGGAATATCTAAAGTGTTTAAAAATATATTATTATTATTATTATTATTACCACCACTATTTATTTATTTGTTTGTTTGTTTATTGCTGTTTCCAATATAACTCAAAAAACTTGGTTTACTTTATTCATGTATTTTATTTATTTATTTGTTTGTTTGTTTATTTATTCATTCATTCATTTATTGCTATTTCCAATATTTCTCAACAAACGTGGTTCACATTATTTATTTATTCATTTATTGAATTCTTTTACAATATTTTAAATTAATGGTCAGTAAACATGGTTCACATTTTTTTGCAATATTTTAAATTAAAATGCTAATGTATGCTGTTCAAGACATTTAAATAGAGTGTGCTGTATTATATTCCAGAGGGCTACATGATATTATTTTATAGCACCTTATTTAACCCTGCCCAGCTCATTTATTTATTTATTTGTTTGTTTGTTTGTTTGTTAATTTTTATATAGTTCTATGAATGGGTAAAATGAACTGTATGTATGAATGGGTGTCTGCATTGTTGTATGTAATATGCATTTTATATGACACTGTGAACGTAATTTCACTGTATCACCTCGGTATAGTGAAAATATCTTCTTTCTTGTAAATATTGGTAGCAATTGCCTTTTAACTGTTTCTTCTATTTCCAAACAAAATTCTATGCAAAAAAAAACTGAAAAAGAAAAAGTGAGTGTCTGAGCTACTGAACAATTTTAAGTTGACTGAGTTTGAGAACTCAGCTCAACTCAAATTCTTAAATTCAGTCGACATAAATTACATTTCCAGCCCAGACTCTCACTTTTTTTTAAGTAAAAACAAAAGTTTTTTTTCTTTACAGTGTACCCAAAGCATTCCAACAGCTACTCTTTCACTTTCTACATCCTTCCATTTCTTCCTCGTTGACACCCAGAGACACAGAGAGGAGCCAAAGACCCTGAATCTTGTCCGAAGCTGGACATTGGAAGTTCATTATGTATTACGCTGCAAGCATGTCATCAAAAACACAGTTGGTTTTTCCCCTAATCATGAAATATTTCTAAAAAGCAAGTCACAGTCACTGTCTGAAAAGGCTAGTCTAAAATATGAGCATTAGAGAACAGAGTTTTTATTTATTTAATCCTAGATTGAACATCCTATCTGGTTCAGGGCCCAGGCCGGAGCGCTCAAGCGGCAGGGTGCTGCTCGCTTTCCAAAAAATGCCACTTTGCCTTGTCGATTCGCCAAGAAGGAACACACGGATTTTCTCCTCTTTCATTGCTCCTCCCGACCTTATCTCTGTCTTTGTTTCGTGTTATGTCTGAGGAACAAAACGCACTTGGCTTTAGTCGGGGCATAGCCGCATAGACGAGCGAGCAGCAGCGGCTCCCTGAGTTTCAGCTACGCGCAGTGGAGGAGTGGAGGAAAAGCAGGCGTTACCCAACACAAGCAAATCGTTTCTCAAATTCACACCATACAAGGATGTTTACAAGTTTTTTTCCCCTTTTCCTTTTTTTTTTTACAATCTTATACTTGTCTCCTTGTAGCACTGCAACACCTCGCAGATATCACCAACACCCCCACAGCTTTTCTCACTGTGAAACATGGATTTCATGCATGAGAGGACTTTAAAAAGTGTCCATGTTTCTTTTTTCTTTGGAAAAACAACACAACTAGCTGAACTCCTTTTATGGTTCTCTGTCTCTCTCTCTCTCTCTCTCTCTCCCTCCCTCCTCTGCACATGTGTTTCACATGTTCGCCCTGTCCACGATCTGTACTCAGCCCTGCTTGATTAGGGATGCGAGAAGACACATGTTTCTAGCAGAACTGTGCGAGAGTAAGAGTGCTACGAGAATGCTAGGTCCAAATATGACTAATACCAAAGACACCATCCATCACTCTGTCACACATACACACACACACATACATACACACACACAAACAAGCAGAACTTTTCCCAGAATGCACCATGTGATGCTAAACTGAAGATGATCTCATAGGTGTCGAATCTGTCCAGGCCACGTTGCAATGTGTTACAGAAACATAATGTATGAGGTACGGAGGGTATATTAAAACCTAATTATTGAATTATAATAATGAGTTTGGGTGTAGATTTGATAGAAGGAACAATTCTGTCACTGTAAGCTCGAGCTTACTGTAAGTATAATGAGTCGTAGCTCTACATCAAAAAACAGACCCCTATTTTAACTCTGAAATTAAGTACGGAAATCGAATTTTCAATTATTTCCTTTTCCTAGTAATGATTCCAATGGTAGTTTCTACACATTTCCAGTGCCCCCAAACCCCCCCAAACAACCTTGTCATTGAAAGCGGTCATTAAGTTCACGCCTCCTTTCTTCGGCCCTACGGAAATAAATAGAGACATCGGCAAGTGAAGGCTAGTGGAGCGATGAGCGTTCAGACAGGTTAAAAGGCCTGCGATTAAGAGAGATAAGCTGAGAGGAGGCATATTGTGAGAGCGCACAGGCACGGCAAGACGGAGCGCTGAAAGGAGCTCTGCATGGGGCGTGAAATCTCTTTTCCGGCCCGTGCCAAAGAGCTGCATTATGCCCAAATATCCACACAGTGCGGGGAAACTATTGTTCGGTTCAGCTGCTGGAAGACAGCAGGACAAACGCTCAGTACTGGTCTAGTGGTGCGTAACGAAGACACCACACAGTCTTATGATTTCCAGCTAAAAAGGGAATTTAAGAGATATAATCATTCACACAAATTCACATTGCAGGCTTTTTTAAATTGCTGCTAAGATCGACAGATAAAATTGCGGCGTCTTTCCTTTAAGTTAACATGTATGATGTCAGCGCTGCCACAATGAAATCTGTTGGCAAATTATTTTTACCGGTCTGTTTAAGTCATTACAAATTTTCGAATAAAAGAGATTTACAGAATGAGTGTGTTGCATGTATAATTAGGACATTCGATTCAAATAATGCAGCTAATTTTACTACCTTTACACAATTTATTAGGACAGTCATTTGAATAGACGTAAAAAAAAAAACATTTTAATATGGAAATTTAAATAGATGCAAAAACTGCCTACAATTTAACGGCTGAATATAAAATATTTAACCACGCATGGAATGTGTGAGGCCATATGTGTGTGTGTGTGTGTGGGGGTGTGTGTGTGTGTGTATGTTGAATGTGTAGTATGGCAGAGATGTACAGTGGCATAGACTGGGCTCGACTGCATACACACACACCCACACCCACACACACACACACACACACACACACACACACACAAAGCAGGCTTATTTTAAACAGCTCACCTATTTTATGAAGGGAATAAAGGAAAAAAATTTTTTATAAATAAATAAAACAAAATTACAAAGCACCCCAAATGATTTCACATTTGAGTGAAACACACACACTTCCACATGCAAACCTAATCCCATCAAATCTAGAGAAATCATCTCTGAATAAAATCCGGCTGCATTAACACCCCTGTCTATGTGAGCAGTACACATTTAAACTGTATGTAAAATTTTATTCAAATGAATATTTTACTATAAGCCACTCAAAGAGTGTGTGTGCGTGTGCGGGAATGAAAGTGAGTGTTTATGAATAAAAGCACCACTGACCTGGTGAGTGGACGAAGTAGGCCAGGTAGAGGTCGAGCTCTTTAACAGAGATTCCGATGTGATGTGGTTGGACACACAGGCCATGGTTGGTGCACTGGGGCGATTTGACTAGCCTTTCGCCATCCGTGCTCTCCAGCGGGCTGCCCTTAAACAGGATGACCATGACCAGGTCGAGCCTCCACACCTTATCGGCCTGACGGAGGCAATCGATACGGCGGATTTTGCCTTTCTGGTCAGGGTTGGAAAGCACGCAGCATGGAGGCTTCTTGCCCGTCACGGTGAGCACAAAGTCCTCACGGAATTCGGGCCGGATGTCCTTCCGGAGCTTGGCCAGCAGACGCGACGCCCACTTCTGCTTGATTTCGGGTTTCTCGCCCAACAGCTCATCCTTCACGGCCCTCTCTTCATCCTTCGACATGCGCTTCTCGTGCTTCTTGAAGTACTTGCGCTTGCGTGCCTGCAGGTTGAACCAGGTGTAGGAGAAGGCACGGACATGCGGCAGCAGCGCCTCAATAAACGGATGGAACTCATCCTGTAGACCACAAGGACGCAAAAACAATGAATTGAAAATGCAAAGCATATTAAAATGTACCTAACTGTATTATAAAACAATAGAAAAAAATTAAAGGGAAAAGATTATAGGATGTGTGTGTATAGTTAATGTGAATTATTTCAATTTCAAATATTAAAGGTAATTTTTTTAAAAATTATAAAATAACAAAATAAATGTGAAAATGTTAAGAAATCAAGAAATAATAGGATCAGGTCGGGAAAAATTCTTAAAAGTCACACTAAAGGTATACATATTAAAAATGTTGCTTATAATATTAAAAATCAAAGAGAAATAAACTTATAGTAATTAATAATCATAGAAAATATAAATGCAATTCAAGGCTGGTTAAAATAGTTTAGCTCTTCTTGGAGAACAGATCTTAAATTTTTTTTTTTTGCCAAAATTCAGTTATTTAGTGCAGGTAGCCATCATTAGTCAGATCAGGCCAATACAAGTGCTGATTCCAGCAACAACAGAAGCCCCATTCACATCACCGATAATACCTTCAGCATACAGCGCTCAGTGACAAAGCTCAAACCGCGCCACGGTGCCAGCATACCAGGGCCACCGTGCCCCAACCCCTCAGCGCCAACCCTCGCCACCATGAGCCCACGGTTCAACTGCGCCGCTTCAACACCTGCCATCACAACCTCTCTGAGCCGCAAGCATGCAGCAGAAATCCACACATGTTCACATGACCAGCAAAACTCACAATGCAGCAAGAGGTACAAAGAGAAAGCCGGGTAGTTACCATGTTGCACTCTCATTATAGGTTTGGCACGCTGCTCAGAGTGGGGAGGGGAAAAAACCCAAAAAGAATCAGCCTGCACCGGTTTCTTCGCCGCTCGCTCGCCGCCGAAGCTACCACTGGTTTGGCAGAGTCCAAAAAATTTGGCGGAAGTTAAAGAAGTTGGAGAAGACGGAAGACGCTCCACTTGTTACTGGATGGAGGAAGAGAAAATTGTTTGGATTGATTAAAAAATATGACAATTTGGGAAACAATTTTAAGTCCGCAGGGTAAAAGGAGAGCTCGCTTCTGCTGAAATACGTCCGAATTAAATTATAAAGAAAGAGACTAAAATATAATTTTAAAAATTGTGACGGAGGTTAAAAAAAACCAATGCAGGTGATACTGCACAAAAAAAAGAGGACAACAACTGGAAAAGTCACTTGAAATAAACCCTCCGTTCGCAATTTTAAAAAAATATAATAATAATAAAAATCCCTGGCAAGGCGTAATTGGTGATGGTGTTTTGCTTGGATCTTTGAGTCCAGCAACACACAAAAAAAGAATCACACACACGCACACACACGCACACACACACACTCAATCCCTCACACATACGTACACACTCCTGCAAAGAAGAAGACGGGGGGAGCTGGCAAGAGCAAAGCGCAGAATATGGGGAGGAAAAAAAAAGAGAGGCGAATCAATGTTGGACGAGCTCATACGACCGCTGGCAAACCCAAGTGCTGCTTCTTTTTTTTCCTCTCTCTCTCTCTCTCTCCCTCTCTCTCTCTCTCATCCTATACGTGTTCTTTCCCTAACCATTGCCTGAGTCTTTGCCAAAATGAGTAGGGCCCACCTATTTGGCAAGGAGATGTGTGTAGCCCAGCCAATGCGTTCGCTTCAGGAGTTGAAAGGGAGGGAAAAAAGAGAAGAGGGCAGAGAGAGAGAGAGAGAGAGAGAGAGAGAGAGGGAGGGAGGAAAGGAGAGAGAGCACGAGTGAGTCCTGTCTGATGGCACACAATCTGCCAATCTGAACACTTCCTATTTGCCACAGATGCAAAGTTCAGCATACACTCCTCAGATAGCGATCTTGCCACTTTCACCGAGTCGTAGCAGCCGTCGTCACATCTACACTCTGCACTCCTCAGCTCCTTCTCCCCCCTTCAACCCTTTTTTTTCCCTTTTTACACCACTTGCGTAATGCCTCCTTGGCACAGGGTGTCGAGAGAGAGCACGAAGCTCCCACAGAAATCCCTATGGACCCAGCAGCCGGCAGCTGCTCCTGGATTTAGTACCCCAAAACAAAGCCATGAGAGAGCAACACGCCTCCCCATTTCACCAAATACTCACGCGCGCATGTCCGATTAAGAAACAAACACACACCGCTCTCACGCATCTTAGCACCCAACCCGGGGAGCTTTATTCCACAGATTCAGGGACAGGAGGCCATGCTAACTATCCATTTTGACGCACTTACATACCCGTCAGCCTGGCCTTCAGAAAGCTGTATGGAGCAGTGCTTTCACGCCAAGCAACAATGCTACTATAGTTCTATATACTCAAACATTATAGGGGTGCGTGTGTGTCTTCTTGTTTTAAACGATAGCATGTGATGACAGAATAATTATATCATTAAAGAGTTTTTAAACAAGTAAAAATCGGTACACTTTGATTGACCACTGATCCCAGATGATTTGATTCAACATGCGTATGATTCGATTCATCATTATGATTCACAATTTAATACAATTCAGTTAATTCGGTTAAGTTAAGATTTTACACACATGCCCACTTGATCATAAAACTGAGATGTACATCCATTCTTAATGCCAGTTTAATTTTCCTGTACTCTTCGAAGCAAATGTACTTTAGACTTCTTAAACGACATTGTCAAGGAATTAAATGTCAGACCAATTTTACCATTCATTCATTTGCCGGACTGCTTCATCCTACTAGAGTAGCGGTAAAGACTGAAGCCTATCTACAACCTATGCAGCCAAACCATCACAAGGCCAACACAGACACCCCACCCACACTCACACTTTGGGCCTTGGAACAGCCATTTAGACTTATATGCATGTCTTTGGACTGTTGGAGGAAACCCGAGAACTCCAAGGAAACCCATGCAAGCATAGCAAGACCATGTAAACTCCACACAGAAATGCCCTCGCCAAGAATTAAATTCAGGACCTTCGTGCTGTGAGGTGGACGTGCTAACCACTACGCATTGTTATGTTTTTTCTGTCTCTTCACACTATTATTATATTCCAAATGAGCATTAATGATCTCAACTTGGTCTAAATAACAGTCCAAATCACATATGGAAGATGAGTTTGGTCAAATTTCCAATAGACAACACAAACCATACGCTTCTCATTCCCGAATTTATACCCTGTGTTGGGAACAAGAACAAAGAAAGGCACAAAAATGAATGGCCTGGAAACATGCAGGGGCAGAAATAAGAATAAACGTGATCGGAAATTGAAGAAATGTGCAACTAAGACTTAAATATACAGCCTATATGACTGGGCTCGGTTTCACTATTATTATGACGGGTTTGTTTGCTGCCAAGAGACATTTTCTGGCTCCGGATCCGAATGTAACCACAACTTGGACACGTAGTGCCAGACTATCATACACATGCAAATAGCCATTAAATCAAATCCACGGTATACACAGAATACCCGGCACCAGCTGAAGAGTGCAGTGATAATAGTAGCTACACAAATCCACCTGTTACAACGCAAACATCCCTCTTATTTACCTTAAACCTCTTCATTACTATGATCTCTTTCATACATGATTCAATGTGTCAAAAACAGCACCTGCTTGAGGTCTATTGTAGGACGCTAATTAAAGCACAACCTGAAGTGAGGAGCATTTGTTTATGAATGTCAGTCGGTTCAGATGCAGGAAAAGCCCATATGTAAAACAAACAGTCTGCTTTGTGGATGAAACACAGTCTTTAATCACTTCCTTCAGTACAACCAATCAGAGAACAGAGTCAGTCAATCACTGGACATGAACAGCTTGCGCATTTCAAACGTGCATTTGAGGCTTTAGGTGGAGAATCTTGTTTTCTGTAGCATGTATCAAATCTGTACAAATGCATATTCCTGTTTAAATTATTGATATAAAGGGCAAAACACTTTCTGTTAATCACTGTATATTACACAATTATAATTAATTTACTATTAGTGTATATTGCACAAAAGTGGCGCGATCTGATTGGTCCGCTATCTGGGAAATAAAAGAAAGTATCCTGAGTGGATAATGCTTGAATTGAAACAGCAGATTAGATACATACACACACACACACACACACACACACACACACACACACAACACACACACACACACACACATATATATATATATATATATGTGTGTGTGTGTGTGTGTGTGTGTGTGTGTGTGTATATAAAATCCAAATCTAAAATCTAACATCTATAAAATCTAGTTTCTTTTACTTGTGTTTGCACGTAGTATATAATAAAACTCTAAATGAGCATAAAAAGATGCCATTAGCTACACAGTGGAGAGCATGAAACTCACCTCACCTGCATTTGTCATGGTTAAAATATATAAAGATAAATTCTAAAAAGCTTTGCTTCTTTTGTTCCTGTGTAGTTCATACTAAAACAATGATTCCCCTTACGAGTTAATATAATGATATGTTAATGAGAAAAATAAATTCATGGTGGAAGATTTACTGTATTTGATGTGCAAATAGCTACAAAGTGATTATAGCTATATTTCAATTAGTAACTAGTGTTAGCATTGGTCTTTTTCCAATTTTTGATTTTAAACAGGAAAAAAGCTGGCCTAGATAGAGTCTACGGGATACCCAGTGTGAGTACCCAGCTCAATCTCTAATCTAAGAATTCACATTCGGGACAAAATCATAAAATTGTCATCACATGACATCAAGCAGTCATATATGTGATCTATGCTACAAACGTCAAGTCTGGTCCATTGGCTTGACCGATGTGGATGAAGACCTCCAGTCCTCTGCCAACTCAATTAAACAGGCCGAGTGTGTGTATGTGTGTATGTGTGTGTTTTCATCCTTACCCTGCACTTATAATATTAATGTTTAAAAAAAAAAAAAGGGATGCGAGACACCATCTCGCGAGTGTCTGCCAGCTTCCGCATGGAAATGAACGAGCTGGAAACGCAGCTTGGCATCCGACGCTGACCGAGCATTTGTGTTATTTTGTCGCCGTTGGTAAAAATCCGGTTCCAATTAATAAGAACAGAAATACACCAAAACACCTACAAATAAATGCAGCTAAATTACAACTTGGCCAGAAAAAAAATACCAATAAATAAATAAATAGATAAATAAATAAATAAATAAATAAGCAGATAAATCTGAATAATGGAAGTGTGTAATTTCACAGCCTGCAAAAAAATGACTTGTGCAGCCAAACTCATTAGCTAATATATTTTCCTGGCATAAAATGTTTAAAATCCATATGCACCGAGAAAAACAGAAAGAGACAAGACTTGCAATAATCGCTCTTTAACTCGTACTCTTGATAAAGTGCATGTAATGCAGATCATTCTTTCAAAGCAGGCATGAAATTCATCAGAGATATTATTACTGATTCTAATTTTAATTTAAAACAAATCACGACATTACATTTTTTTAAAACTACTGTTAACGCAAACGACATAAAAAGGGCAAATAAGAAGAAGCCATTTGTCATCTCTCTCACCTGTTTTCCACATGCAAAACACTCTGGCTTTACATTTGCATGAGCAGCCACATAACTTTACCTCGATTATCATGTGTGCTACAATGCTGATCAAAATTTGTTTAATAATGAGTCAAATAAAACTGTGTCTCCACATGTCACACCAGAATGAACCTAATGACCCTACAGCTAAAAAATAACAAAATGTAAAAAAAATAAATAAATAAAATTTCAAAAATTTAAAAAACCTACTGCTCCCACTGAACAACTCCTTTAATCATAGGATTTCCATGTTATATGTAATTTTTTTAATAGGCAAATAAATAAATATACAAATAAATAAATGAGGCACATACATGTTACTAATGAGGAGCTGTTCTGTTTTAGAAGAGGCTGAAACAGCTTTGTTCTCTTGCTTTGTCCCGGTTCTCGATGCGCAGGCCCAAACACAGTCCACAGGACTGAGCCAAGAACCAAATTAACTCTATGCGCACACAGAGAAGCCTTTCTGGCTGACCGATATACTGAGAAGGGTTATGCTGTTCAGTCTGCAAGCAGCTTACAAAATTTTGCAGGTAAATACATAACAGTATATAAAAATTATATTATATACAGGAGTGTAAGTCGGATTTTGTTGTAAGTCAGATTTATTAACTATGCTAATGCAGTAGCAAAATCATAATCTAGGATATAAAAACACATTTATATGACACATGAAAGTATACCTAGCAGTAATAAAATCACATGGAGGACAAATATAAAATAATATATATATATATATATATATATATATATATCCCAAGTATTTTCCTCAAAGATTCTTGCACCTTTTAATGAACGCTTTACATGATCGTTCTGCAGTGGTGTGCAAAAAATATTAAGCCCTATGTTTGTATATCTGGACTTCTGGTGTATCTCATTAGTCATACTCTGAATGGTCAAAAGGATTATTGGCACATTAACTGAGTTTGACTATCAGGAAACTTAATTAGGCATAAATCTATACACAATCTATCACAGTATTCCTTGACTTTAGGCTACGTAGCTCATTAATGCAATACAGTGTTTATTTGGCATACGTTGTGTTAGACTATTCATATCTCCAGTGTTAAAATTCAAGCAGGCTTTATAAAAATGCATAACTCAGCCTGTGGCCTCATTTGATTTCTTTTTTTTTTTTTCTTTTTCAATTTTATAATTTTAATAGGCCTATTTGATTGCGTAATGTCCAGGTCAAAGTCATTGTGTGTGAGTATCAATTCATCAAAATCAATTACATGGCTTTAATTCACTAAATGCTGAAAGCGTTATAGCTGCTCGCACTGAAACAGATCTGTCTCATCGGAAAAAGCTCTGCGTTTGGAATGGCCGCTTGGCATTGGATCCCCTTGAGGGATTAAAGATTTCAAGAGCGCTTCACTCTTCCCGCTCTCGACGCGGACGCACATCACATTAATATCAATGAAAGCCATTTATCAAAAAGACGAAAAGCTCCATCCTTAACTTATATTTTCCTCTGGCAACATTTACTAAAGAACAACAAAATTCGAGCACCGTGTGGAGAAAAACCTAAACGCAGGCTGGTTCTCATCAGAAAGCAGACAAACAGTCCATGAAAGAAAAAAAAAATTCTAATTTAAATGTTTTCCACATTTCCACAATGTTATTTTTTTTACACAAAGACTGTGCGCCCCAAGTACAGCCTATAAAACTGCAATGCACTAATTTACTGCGTTTCAAATGAACGCTGGATAATGTCTATTTTGTCAAAAGGGTGAGCTAATGACAAAGCATGGAGCAATAAATTTTGGTTTTAAAAACTTGCGTCTTTACATATATTGGAGGCTAATTTGATACAGATCGACGCTCCACCCAAACCCAAGGGACTGGGGAGGTTTGTTAATGGAAAAGCTGCTGGAGCAAAAGTGAAATTTGTCCTGCTGGAAGGCCTACTGAGATTACTGCGAAAAAATATTGGCAGAACTTAAACTCACTGGCTTGGGAGAAAGAATGCACGCACCCGTATTTATGAAGCACATCATTAAAAATGACAACACAGAAGCCGTTCTGCATGTGAATTTATTAGCATAGACTGATGAAGTCGCACTGTTTCCAGCCACACAAAGAAAGGTGGCTGGTGGAGAAGGCGAAAGAACTTTGTCTCTTTGTGTAATTCCTTCCTGAAACTGGCTGCTTTTCAAATATTCGAATTCTACGCACCTGTGTACTAACAAATAAACTACTCAAGCATTTCAGCCTTGTATTTTCAGACTACCATTCAGACGAAATGCGTGAAGCATTTGTTGTAGCCGAAATGTGGGTGTGTGGGTTTATTTCAGCATGTAAAAGTTGTTCAGGTTTATCTCTGAACTGCTTTGCGAGGTTCCCACATCAACACATGAGCCGATTTGGGTTCGAAGTGTCCCGCTGTGTGTCCCTGACTGTGACCCTGACCTCCTCTGGGGAGGACAGATTCTAAGGTTGCACTTTGACTGCACAAACACACAGAGTGAGTTAAACTGTGCCATAAAGCTAAAATTTAAATGTGCTTTAAAAAAATGTCTCTATATATATATATATATATATATATAT
>JAOUQZ010000024.1:15160316-15172587 GCA_028564935.1 Neosilurus hyrtlii | reverse complement strand
ACTAGTGAGCTGCGTCTAAAATTAATTTTTGATTTTTATTGTTGATAATTATTGTGAGAAATCATTAATGTGATCAGCGTCTTCACATAGATGAGTATCAATAATCATTATTAATAATGTATAACTAAAGGAAAATTGAGCAAATGTGTAATTTCAGGAGAACCTATCAAACTGGTAGCCCTTCGTATGACTCAGTACATGAAGAAGCCTTCAGTTTCAAAAAGGTTGGTGACCCCTGCTCTAAATATTATGAAGCACCATTTTAACAAGTTCACATATTTACAAAGCCAAATGAATCCTTCTAATGCTCGCAAATTCACATAGCAAATAGATATGCATTTAATACTGTTATGATGTGTTTTGCATATTTCTACATGCACATTTCTACACAAAAAAAGTCCCACACTTGAATATTTTGTTAGACTGCCTTTAACCTTGATTACAGCATGTAATTGCCGTTGCATTGTTGCTTCAGTTGGTATCATCTGATGACCTGAATGTACTGAATGACCAGGTTATCACATCAGTGGAGTTTTCCTTCCCTGACGGCACGGATAAAAAATGAAGGAATAGCATGAGGAATCATTATTACACATGAACTGGCAGCACAGAGTCTTGATCTTAACCCTTTTGTAAGTCTTTGGAGTGTGCTGGAGAAGACTTTATGGAGTGGTGTGATTTTTCCATCATCAGTTCATGAGGTCAGTGAAAAATGAACCCAACTCAGAATGGAAATAAATGTTGTGATGTTGATGTTTGTTCAAACAATGGCCTTGGTTATTACGTGCTGTAGTCAAGACTAACAATATACTAGAATTCACAACTTGGACAGTCTAGATTCCACAACTTATCATAATATGGTCACCTCAATCCTCTTATTGACCTGGAGACTGCAGGATACCTACATATATATTAACTTGTGTGGCCTACGATGGCAGAAGACAACAATGGCTTCCACTGTCAATTGCTTAGCCGTTCTGTCTGCTAAATTCTCCTGACCGCTCTCTCATCAGCAAGACGTTTTCTGCTCACAGAACTCAGTAGATTTTTTTCCTTTTTTTTCACTTTTCACACCAGTCTGTGTAAACTCCAGCGAGTGTTGTGAGAAAATATCCCAGGAGATCAGCAGTTACAGAAATACTCTAATCAGCCCATCTGGCACCACTGACAATGGCACAGTCAAACTTTTAGGTTTTTTTTCCATTCTGACGTTTGATGTGAACCTTTACCTGTATCTGCATAATTTTTGCATTGTGCTGCTGTTAGATGATTTTTTTTTAGATAATTAAATAAATGGTCAAGTGTTCTGAATAAAGTGGCCAGCCAACAATTTTCTCTCGGTGTTTTTCTATCCTAGATTGGCTTCACACTTAATATGGGCATCATTTGTTTGAAGCTTGTTTGATGATGTTCCCTGTAGTAATATCCAAAATATTTTATGTTGGATTGCATTAATTATACATGAAAACCTTTTTTGTATATACCCTTTATACAAAATAATGTTTTGTTATATACTTATACTTACTCAACAGAACGTAAAGTGGACTATTCAATTTAACAACATCAACCAAACCTGAGGCTCATAATGGTTTTAGAATATATTACACAGAAAGATAAAAAGCAAATTAAAGCAATATTTTTCAAGTAAATTTTTACATATTGTAACCATTACAGAGGCAGGTTAGATAAGCTGCATGCTCCAAGAAGACGGTGCGTATCTAACAGTGTATTTTTTAAACTCGTTCAGACAAAGTGTAGACTACACAAAAACATCAAAGGAAGCAAACTAAAATTATATTAATTACAATTTATTTTTACATATTTTTAACCATTAGAGAGGTAAGCGTCTCGTGCTACGAGCCAAGCTAAGTACTGTGTAGCTAACAGCATGTTTTTAAAAACATTTAGAGATTTGGTATATACTACATGGAAACAAACCTAATAACATGTTTTTATACTGAATTAAACTTTTAGTATATACTATGTGGAAACACAAGCAAAGCAAACTAAGGTTTTTATGGTATTTTTATTTTTTGCTCCAAGTGACCCTGACAAACTGAGAATTTGATTCGCGTCACTTTGATTCAAGCATTATCCACTCAGGATAATGTTTTTAAATCCCCATATAGCAGACCAATCAGATCACACTACTCCCTTGTACTTTAATACTAATGTATAGTGACCAGTTGTTATGTTTAGCTTTGTGAACACAAAGATGCATTCATATGGTTTAGAACCTGGAAAAGTTTTTAAAAGGATGGCAGTTGGATCCTTGAATCGTCATGGTTTATAAATCCTCAAGATTTAAACTGAGATTTTGCACCGAAAGCACTATTTAAAATATATTGAAGCGCTGCAGATTAGTGATCAAGCTCTCACTTCAGTATACTTTCACACACATCAATTCATGTTAAGATATATTGATGGGCTTTACAGGGAGGTCTACTTGGCTTTGAGTCATGGCACTAAATAAATTCCATATCCGTTCATAATTACTTCACTACATCGGCCTTGCTATACACACAACAGCCAGTCAGACTAAAATACAGCAAAGTGTTCAACTGCAACATCGCCATCAAGTTGAAAACAATACGTATCACAATGTGCTTTATTTTGCATATTTTGCATCGAGAGGTTGACTGGGAATCCACAGGATACGTATTCACCCATTAACTCTCTCCAGACTTAACAGGTAATATGGCAAATACATCAAAGGCTAAGGGAGGGGGGCGGACTTGTTTATTAAAAATGGTGGAGATGGGGGGCTATATGAAAGGAGAAACGCATGCTGTGTGAACATTTGCCAGGGCCACTTGAGGGAAAAATACTGGAAAAATCTGATATTTCATACCTACATCTCTGGAGGAGAGGGCAAAAGAAAAATGAGTGGAGTGGGGAATATAATAGCAAAAGAAAGGGGGAGGTGTCGGTGGGAGACTGCTTATTGTTTGTTGGCAGGGCTGTTGAAGCTGGGAACGCTGTTACAATTGCCTTCTGTATAAGCATTGTGGTCTATATTGGCAGTAATTTCTGATCATGAAGTATTGTGCACAATAAAAATTGCACTGGATATCCAAAAGCTTTCACGGAACACTATGGAATACATAAGCCTGTGTCTCTGGAAGGCTGACAAGGCAATTGACTAAGATGAGACTTACAGTGCAGTTACTGAGAGGTTACCAGGAGAAGGGCCCATGAATGAACAGTAATCAGTACATTACCCGAAAAAGAACACAGGCCAAGTTAAAAAAAAATAGAAAAAGAAACAGAAAAAAATGAGAAGAGGATGAGAAATAACAGGGACATTGGCCATTGGTGGAGGACATTCCTGAGTAGAGATTGTATGCGAATTTACATTTATTTATTTGGCTGATGCTTTTATCAAAAGAATTTACAACTTAAAACTGTAGACCAATGCCTTAAACACTGAGACACTATTTCTCAGTACATTTGTTGAATAGAAAATGTGAGCATGCAAATAAGGTTAGAGAACATTTGAAAGCTGTTTTAAATGACAAAATATTAAAATGACCAGTGGGGCGGTACGTGGCCCTCACAGCAAGAAGGTCCTGGGTTCAAGTTTCAGACACGGCAACAGAGTTCCTGTTCTTCCCGTGATTACGTGGGTTTTCTGTGGGTACTCCTTTTTTCCTCCCACAATCCAAATACATGCCCATTAGGCTGCTTTTAACTGCTCCAAATTGCCCCTAGGTGTGAATGGGATGGTGAATGGCTGTGTGTGTTTGCACAGTGTTTGCCCTGCAGTAGACTGGCGAGTTGTTCAGGGTGAACACAGTCTTTGCCCAGAGTGAGCTAAGATAGGCTTTAGCCTTCGCAAGACCCTAATAGGATTAAGTGGTTTGATATTGGGATACCCCATATCATGTTGATTTTTAAATGGGTCCTTAGTATCACTTTTTAAAATTTAAGATTAAGCTTGTTGTTTCGTTGATTAAGCTCGTTGTTTTGTTTTTTTCTCTTCACACACTCTTCTCTATTTCAACAGTAAATTCCAAGCCATGTTTCCCACTACCTAGGTCTTTCTGGAGAAATTTGGGCCTAGGCAATGACAATGATTCTAGGAAGTGTTTGAATACAGTTTTTCAAGTGGATCCACTTGACTACTAAGAGACTTCCATGTAACAGAAGATAACAACAAACACACTAGAGTGTAGACTCATGCAGCATTGTCAAAACAAAGGATGTTCCCTTTTGTGACAGACATGCTGGAACTTCTGGAAGTATGGCATCCTGCGGAAAATTTACTCCCTTATTCTCCATCAGAAATTGCCATTTTTTTTTGCTGCAAAATGCTCCCTTTTCTGTTATAATAACCCTTTTCTGTGAAGACTTTCCACTTGATTTTGAAATATGGAAGTACGGGCATGCCCATTCAGCCGCAAGATCATTAATGAGGTCAGGTACTGTTGAGTGAGGAGACATGGGGTGAAATCAGCATTCTACTTCATCTCAGCGATGTTCAGTGGGGTTGAGGTCAGGGATCTGTGCAAGCCACTTGAAATCTTCCACGCCAACCTTGGCACATCAAGCGTTCATAGACCTCACTTTTCACACTGGAGCATATTTGGGCCTCTTGGTTCCAGTGATGGGAAACTGTAAGTCTTTAACATACAAAAACATTTTATAACATTGTAAGATTGTATGTGGTGGACTGGTGGTAGGGTGCTGGATAACTAATCTGAAAAGAATAGGCTGCATTGCCATCAGCGTGTTTCTGCCCTGTGATGGCCTGGTGAGCTGTACAGGTTGTACTCTGCCCTTGTCCAGAGTCGGCTGAGATAGGCACCAGCCTCCCTGCAACCCTAAATAGGATTAAGCTGCTTAGAAAATGAATGGATGGATGAAAGACCATTGTAAACATCCAAATTTGTGACAACACTTTGTTAAAGGCCCATACCAGAGTGTACAAGTGGGCATACCACTCCCAGTTATTTGGCCATATACTTTACCTCATTCGCTTACTCATTTGGCTGTATGGAGGCTACCATCACACTAAAACTTTGGGGCAATTTGGAACAGCCAGTTAGCCTAATGTGTATGTCTTTGGACTGCGGAAGAAAACTGGAGTACCCAGAGGAAACCTAAGCAAGCACAGGGACAACATGCAAACTCCATCCAGAAAAACCTGAGCCGGGGACTCAAACCCAGGACCTGCTTGCCAAAGCTTATTCAATATGTCACAGGTCCTTTTCATTTCCCTGTGTTGCTTGTATCTTGTGCAATTTTACTTATTTTCTTTGCACTCAACCAGTATTACTCATATGCCCTGCTCCTTCTCTCAGACCCTGTGTCAGTAAAAACCTGTTTCCTCCCTTTCCTTAGCATTTCTATTCATTCTCCAGCGTTAGTTAAAGTCTTTATCCAGGCTCGGTTACATGCTTGTTCACTTCCTCTGTCTCAAGCGCACGTTTCAGGTCCTGTCCTTGTATTAGCTGTAGGCCCTACTGTGGTCACAGGTTCCAATCTTGCATATTTCTATAGTATCATAAACAAACATAAAGGGGGGGAAAATTCATGAATCATTTGTAATGTTTGCAACTATAGATACAGTTCTATTGTATCACTTCCTCAGAATAGTGTGTGAATTTTAAGTTGTTGAGTATTTGGCGATACTGACTTTGCGTGAGAGAGAGAAGGAATCATTTAGGAATCACTTGTGAGGACTGTACATGAACTACACTATTTCTCTCTCTAAGAAAGAGAACACTAAAGCTGCTCTCACACAGGGCGGGTTCTATGCTCAACACATAAACATCCTTGCAGAGCCCGGGACATGAACCCAGGACCTTTTAGTGAGGCGGACGCATTAACCACTATGGCACCATTGCGCCCCATTTGCTGGCATATAAATTAAAATTTGCCTTAAAATGCATTAAGGAATAATGTTCATTCGATCCCATTATATTTAAGACTTCCATGTTATGTGTATCTTTCTGTCACTCATTTGCTGAACCGCTTAATCCTACTGTTAGGGTCGCGGGGAGGCTGGAGCCTATCTCAGCCGATATTGGTCGAAGGTGGGGTACACCCTGAACAGCTTGCCAGGGCAACACTCATACAAACATACACACTCACACACACACACACACACACACACACACACCTAGGGGCAATTTGGAACAGCCAGTTAATCTAATTTGCATGTCTTTGGACTGTGGGAGGAAACGGTGGAGAACATGCAAACTCCACACAGAAACGCCTGAGCCCGCGACTCCAACCCAGGACCTTCTTGCTGTGAAGCAGATGTGCTAACCACTATGCCACCGTGCGGCCCGAACGAAATTCTATTGTGAGTTAAATGTAAGTATGTTTTCTACTAAATAAATGGATACGAATAATCGGAAATTACATTTAAGATTGCAAGTTTTTTGCTCTTTCATATATACCATAAATATCATATATGTACTCTTTCATATATTGTCTACACTGTGGACTACATATGAATAGTCATTTATAACATATTTTTTTATATTTTGGACAATGAAAACCATACACTGTATGTTAGTGATATCGCTTTGTGGGTCTGCATTTAATTATTTCAAAGTTCAGTAAAAAAAATAATTCCAAGTATTTATTCATTCATTTACTTATTTGAAAAATCACTTAATCCTACTAGGGTCGCAGGGAACCTGGTGCCTATCTCAGCTTACTCTGGGCAAAGGCAGAGTACACTCTGAACAGCTCACCAGTCCATCGCAGGGTGAACACACACACACACACACACACAACCATTTACACTCACACCTGGGAGCAATTTGTAACATTAGCTTAATGTGCATGTCTTTGGACTGTGTGGGGGGGAAACCAGAGTACCCAGAGGAAACCCACATAAGGACAGGGAGAACATGCGAACTCCACACAGAAATGCCCTTTTCTACACATAAACTGAGCCTGGGATTCCAATCTATGACCTTCTTGCTATGAAGTGGATGCTAAACACTATACAATCCCAATTATTTCAGTGAAACTTTCAGTTGAACATGCTGTGACGTGTGACCATTGGAGACAAAGCCACTTGACAAGAGGTGGGGAAAAAACCTGGACAGGTCACCAGTTTGTCATGGAGCTAATACAGACAACTTTTCACACTCACACTTATGGATTTGAATCAGCACCCGAAGCATCGAGCAACAAGCATCAGGTTCAAAGTCAGAACAGTGCTACACCACCTAAAGTGTGAGTATTATAATTGCATTTCTCACTTGTGCACTGGATGTGAATGGGGAACCTTTTGCACAACCCCGATGTTAATGTTAAGTAGAAATATCAGGGGGGGGGACATTTTGCTTACAATATAGCAGGAAAAGAGTCCTTTAAAGACCTGACACCACTTGCAAACCCATTGTATCAAAATTTAATAATCTACACTGCATCATTTTGATGCATCATTTTAAATGGAGATAGCCTTCTTTAGAATTCTCTACCAACCACATAGTCAAGTCGATCATAAACTGTTTTAAGATCACACACATAGATGAGATGCAAATTAAGTGTACGACTGTTTGATGAAGTTATATTGTTATGCCAACTCTAGGTTCATTCTGATATGTATCCAGTACTACAATAGTCTAAGCGCTCTGTTTGAACTATCAAAAGTTTTTAGCGTTGACTGTTGTTCGAAAACAAGCAATTAGAGGCTGATCTGTCCCTGATTTTTTTTTTAATGGAAATCCCAAATGGAACCAAATGCTAAATATACTCCCTCACTTCCTTTAAGATTGTCCTATTTGGCCTGGTGCCATTTATAAAAGCAAGTAAACAATTAATTATCCATATTAATGTGCCGAAATACTGGCCCATCTGGAGGTCCTCTGCAGCTTCAAGGTTATATTTCAAAAGCAAACACAGTCGAATGTGGGCGATGCAATCACTCCTCACAGTTCCAGACAGATCCAGAGCCAAATGACACATAGTTAGTTCAAAATCATTAGGATTTAAAGACACTGAAGCACTGGCATGTACACTTCGGCTTTTGTTTTCAGTGATAATAAATAGTGGGAATAATTCATACGGTTCTACGAGATAGAATTGCTAATAATGAACACGGTTCTAAAAGACAATGTTTTGATAGGCCTTTGCTCTGTGTGATGACCTTCAAAAGTTGGATATGTTTTCAGGTATTCCTGCATGGAGGAAGTAATTTGTGAAAGGAGTCTGGGGAAGAGTAAATAATCCTTCACTGAGGTCCACTTTTTCTGTATGGTGTGTCCAAATATTTACAGTAATTCCATTAGGAGAAAATAACTTTAATACAGCCAACATCCTACATGTCATGGTCTTGTTGGCATCTTTACATGAGTTGAAATGAACAAGTGATTTTATTTCCCCCATAATAAACAGCTCGGAGAGATTAACAGAAAGAGAAATATATGTAAAAAGGCTGGAGTACAATGACATTGACGCTGCAGGAGTGTGACATGCAGAAATGTTTCTTCTTAATAGCGGCAGCTTTGCTTATAATAAAAAAAAAAAAAAAAGTCGGTAACGCGCACACGGCGCCGAAACGCAGAGCGGACCGGATCAACTACGGCGGCCGACTTGTGACATGTCCTACATTACGGGAGCGTTTCAAATAATCGCAGGACACACGTGCATGTTAGATTAGTCCTTATAATAAAAGAAAAGTAGTCTATAAACGAAGTAGCAATAATATGACGATGACACCGTGCTTGAAGAAGACCAGGATTTGATGTTGTTCTTTAATAGGGCCGCTGTTTTTAACCATCTGATCCTGGTTAACAGATCGAACTAAACAAACAAGACCACAGATGGATCAAGTAAAATACCACAGTTGTAAGCTGTTTTTCCTGGTGGTTAGACAAGTCTTCAATGACAACTTGGGGTGCTGTGGAGTTTACTTTGTATAGATAAACTTATTATTACCAAACCCCAGGCATGCCAAGCCACTGACAGCGCGCTTTTTTGACCTGCCAGCTATCCGGCACTCATTCACATGACTCACAAGAACTGCACATGCACATTCGAGCACTTTAGAACCAAAGTAAGATCTGTGCTTTTCTTCTGGGGGGCAAAAAAAGAGGCTAATTGTTGTGTAAATAAACATGATTACGCGACATTACCAATGTCAACATCAAACACGGCCTAATTAGCATCATAAATAATAATATCAAACCTTTTCTGGACTGTTTAACAGAGATTTGGTGTGGTACCTTAAGATAAGTCGAATATTATTTGAGTTGCACTTGATTTACGTGGTCACTTCATGTTATTTTGCATAACGCAGCTTACTAAAATAGTAAAAGCTTGAATAATGAGAACAAAGTGTTAATTTACACAGCACGTACCATTGTGGAGCGGGGAATAGTGCCAACAGTCTCAAAGACCCATGTTCATTCTTCAGACAAAAAAGTTTCCCAAAAAAAAAGAGTGTTGGAGAGGGAGCGCGAGCGGTTCGGTTTCTTCGGGTGATACCGGAAGCGAATGAAGCGTTATTGCAGGACGGCCTGGGGGGCACCGAACATTTTCAAACTGAAGTACCGCTTAATATGCGACCTCCGGGTGAAGAATGGGGATTTACTGGAATTTATCCGAGCCCGGTTTTTTCCGGTCTCGTTCCAGTTCCCTGGTGATTACGTGATTACGTGCGAGAGCGAAAAGCGGCGAGGTAAGTCCGTGTCCGTTCAGTGAAGCAAACAGCGCGTCACAACTTTCTCTCACAGCTTTGCGTCGATTAGGGGGGAAAAAAAACCCCAACAGATCAGCCGCTCTCTGCCAGACTTCATCCGTTATCAGCGCTCGATCTCCATCCCTTTTCTCCGGACACTTCTCCTAATTCCCTCCTCTTCCTTTTGAATTCGAGGCACGGATAAAAATTCAGAGAGAAGAGGAGAAATTCGGGCGCGGCGGCGGTGGCGGCGGCTGTGCAGAGAAATCACGGCGCGCGGCGCGCAACACAAGCGCACTTTTTCACGGCGCTGACGCTCTGACGCTCACCCGCGCGCAAAACAAATTCAGCGAAATAATCGGAAATAAGAATGAGTGTAGTTGCCAAAAACACAAACTAACGTGATCGACGGTACAACGGCGATGGCGACCGGAGACGCACAAGAGCTGGTGAATTATTAATAACCGAGAGCGGCTTCGCAGTCTGTCGCGTTCCGAGCGTGAGCCGATCGACAGCTGGGGGTTTAGGGGAATTAAATACGGGCTCGGAGTGAAACATGGAGGGCAGGGGATTACCATTCACCGGCAATGGCAAGCACAGCGACAGCGAGGGGGGTGGGGGTGTGTGGGGGGTGCAGCGGGAGAGGAAAAGACAGAGGGGGGCAAAGAGATGTGTGTATAGCTAATGTAGTGTTCGTAGTTTACTTTATGAAACAAATATCAAATTATGAACTGCAGCTATGCACGTCGTCACCTTAACACATCGGCGCATATGCATGCACCTTTTGCTCCACTAATGATATAAAAATGCCATCAGTCGGACAAAAGGTGATCATGAGTCCAGTCCGGTGAATTAGTCCATAAAAGATCTGTAAAATTCTTTCTGCATAACGGGGAATGTATACAGAGGGATTGCACGGCTCAGAGGAAGCTGTCTTTCACATGCTCACGTAGGCTATAACAGCTATATTTGTGTATGACATTCTGCTGAAGGAATTTAAATGGAACTCAATAAATATTTTCTTGATTTTTGTATTTGAGTTCCTCAATATAAAAAAAAAATAATTAAAATAAATAAAAAAAGGCTTTTCCCGGTGCAGAATGATCAAGAAATGCAGTGTCTGTCTTCAGATTAGTGCACTACATCTGGAAAAATTCTATAAGACAGATGACCACATAAAATAAATATTTAAAACATATATATATACACCAGAAGAACAAACACCTTTTAAAATGTGTAGTCAACAGAAACAACCAACTAATATATTACCCATTAAATATAAATAAATAAGTAAACACATACATACATACATACATACATACATAAATAGGAATTCATTAATTAATTGGCTCCATTTTCATTACTGAAGACATGTTTAATATTTTCATTATTTTTAAAAAACCAACAAGCCTGAAAAGTCGTTCAGTGGCTGTAAAGGCAGCACTTAAATACTGATAAAGAAAAGTTAAAAAGCTACTATTTTATAAAACCTATTCACAAGGACATCTGTTTAAAACAGGCAAAATTCCACAATCGTTCGTTAGTCAATCAGGATCATAAATGTGTGCAAACTTCCACATCCTGACACACTGAAGCTGCAGTCAGACACAACCTGATTTACACTTGTACAAGTTATTTCATGAACTTTTCATTTAGATTTTAGTTTAAACTTACAGGTGAATAATTAAATCGCCCCTTGAGGCCTGATTCCGGCCACAGGTACTTGATTTGGAAAAAAAAAAAGATCTCTTTTATAATTTAAAGAGTATTAAAACTGCGTCATGCAGCTGTGTTTAACTGCAGCACACACGAACTTCTTCATTAAACTCAACGGAAGAAGCCACAACACAACGAATTATTACCATTTTTATTTAGTAAATGGTATTCTACTGAATTTCAGCACATTTTACACGTCAGATCCATGTTATATCTAACAGTTTATTGATCCCAAGAGGGAGTTTGAGAAATGTAGTGTATACATATATATATATATATATATATATATATATATATATATATATATATATATACAGAAACAGTCTTTACTGTATGCATCAATTATTTATTACCAACGAATACTTTTAATGGAAAATAATAATTAAAGCAGATGTGACACGCAGAGATGTCCCTGCACCTAAGACGGTCTCATTGCAAAGTTTATTGTACCGTAAGCTTTACCTTTTAGGAAAAAATAACTAATAGTCAAACCAAATAAATTCATACAAAACTGAACAGAATTCCACTAAAAATGTATCGAGTTTACAAGGCAGAAATTCCCCTTTTTCGTTTCCAGCTGTTTATATTTCGTGGAGAATTATATAATGAAAAGGAAAATCTAAATCTAAATGATTGTTCTATCTTTGTATATATGCCGAGCTGGTATTTGGATAAGAATTTGCATTGATTTTGGCTGTTGGAAAATTTTTTAAACTCTTTCAGATGTAACAATAGTTTATCTCATTCCAACATTTTATCTAATTTAGGACCTATGTGCACCGTGTTAAATTATAAAATTAATAAATATGTTCAATACATATATCTAACTTAGTAAATGTGTATATATATATATATATATATATATATATATATATATATATATATATATATATATATATATATATATAT
>JAOUQZ010000024.1:15115372-15143082 GCA_028564935.1 Neosilurus hyrtlii | reverse complement strand
ATATATATTAGTTTTCATTAAGCAGTTTATGTGGAAAAAGTTTTACTGAATAATGGACTTTTTTGTTTTATTATAATAATAATAATAATAATAATAATAATTATTATTATTATTATTATTATTATTACTTTTAACACATTTGAGTACAAATAATGTATTATTTACGGACAATTTACAGTAGGTATCATGCAGTTTTGAACATAGCCTCTCTGTGATAACCTGGAAGCATGCACATATCCAGATTTCTTCAAAGAAAAATCCCAGATCCACAACTGGACTGTATGGATGTTGTCGGGCGCAGGTTTCCAGCCTGTCAGCCCATTTTATGTGGCCTGCAAGAGCTTTCAACTAGGATTATCTTAAATTCTTTCATTGACCATTACCATGAAATCTAATTCATCATCCTTCTGGTTGCAGCAGCCTATATCAAGTTAACAGCTAGTCATTCTTGATTCAAGAAAGATCGCATGCTAGCTTGCCGATGTTAAGTGTTATCAGAAAATGCAAGTGAATAATCACTTAAACGAATCATTTTCCCATGCAGATTTCATGTAAATGATATTCAGTGATTATTTGACCCTCGATCACCTTTAAATTTAGTGATGTAGCCTTCAGTGAAAATAAGTTTGACACCCCTGCTGTAGGGGAAAATTCAACAACAGAAATATTGCATAAGTTTAGTTGAATCAATTTCTGTGTCCTGTACGGTACATTTTCAGTGAGTGGCTTTTGATTTCGTCTGATGAAACTTTCTAGGGGGTTTACTCAAAATAAACCTGATTTTATTATATCGCTGCTAAACAATCCCAGAGTACAGCAGAAAACAAAAGAGTGCTTTGTGTTCTCATGCTTACGCACACATTGTCCGAGAAACCTGTACATGTTAAATTAAGCTTGGGCTTTACTCTAATGCAATCAGTATATATAAACCAATTGCAATGATTATATTTGTGCAAGAATCATACTTATGATATAATGTGCCAGAGCTGCCAAGGCCTGCTGCAATCAGTCTGTTTACATAAACTTGGTGTGTTATTCCAGAATTTTTCAAACTGCAACATTTATCACTGATGTACCTACGTAAAGCAGGGGTTTATACACAGGTTGAAACCACTTTGAATATGTAAGTACACTGTTTTCAGTTACAGTAAAATGAAACATTGTAATCCAAAAAGTGTAAGGAAAATATATTTGAAATTTTAGATCTACATGCAAAAGGTAACATTCATTAAATAAGCAAAAGTAGTACACTAGAAGGCTGGTGGGATGAATTTAGACAGAATACTTAAAGGAAAAATTAACACGCATATATTCTTTTTATTTTTTTATTTTTATTTTCAAAAATATTTTTATAAAAATAATAAAAAAGTGAAGAAAAATTTTTTTTAATGAGAATATAAACATAGGACAGCATGGTGGTGTTCTAGTCAGCACGTCTGACTCACAGCAAGGTCCTGGGTTTGAGTCCCAGGTTTGGGAGTTATCATGTGGAGTGTACATGTTTTTCCATTGCTTGCATGGGTGTCTTCCGGGTACTTGGGTTTCCTCCCAAAGTCCAAAGACATACACATTAGGCTAATTGGCTGTTCCAGATAGCCCCAAGGTATGAATGTGAATGGTTGGGTGTGTATTGGCCCTGCCAGGTGTTCAGGGTGTACCCCACTCCACCCAATGTTGGTTGAGATCCTCACAACCCCAATCGGATTAAGCGGCTCGCCAAATGAATGAGTGATGGGTAAGTGATGTGTGAGATTATAAACACAAAAACACAAAATACCTCGCCATTTAGAAAGCACTGCTGTTGCTTTCTTTTAATAACTCCTGGGATACACTTTCAATGTGATCCCATTTGCTTTTAGCTCTACTGCAAAATTTTCAAGAGCATCAATTACAGTGATAATGCAATTTCAGAAGGTTTCCAGCACCATTTCGTGAAAGATTGTAGGATTAAAAAGCCATGTGTACAATAATGCCAAAAAATGTAAGAAGCTAATGTTCAGTATGTTGCATGGAAATGTGTCCATAGAAATGTAATTCAAAATTTTTTTATTTATATAATTATATATATTTTATATTGTTATAAGTTGTAGCTTGCAAATTTGCCAATAGTTTTACTGTAAAATTGACATAAAAATATTTTAGTGCAAAAATAATTATAACTAAAATTAATTTTATTAATTTAATTTAAATGATTTTTTAACCGAAATTATTATTAAGTGAATATTAATATTTAATTTGAAATACTTATGCGTGTACACCTTTTAACATGACAAAAACAAATAAATAAATAAATCCTATGTACTGCACAGTGGGTGGAAAATGAAGGAGAACCTCAAAGCGTCACTGGGTGAGATATGTCGCCTTGAATCTCATGTACATTACCTGAACATACTGCACACTCAATATTCAGTAATTCACTTCATTCGAAATGACTCAAAGCGAACTGATGAAGGGAAGGGTGGGGGGTGGCCATCTGTCTGTAGTGAGATGTAGGAGTGGAGTGAAAAAAAAAATCTGGAAATGGCACAGGAACCATAGCAACGCCAGAGAAGACCTAAAGCTTGTGAATGCCACTTTGTCACAGGAGACATGAACATTACTGCAGGTGTTGGACCTACTTCATATCACCTACCACTCAAAGTGCATTATACTTCATAAAAAAAAGGAGGAAGCTGGTGCAGGTTTTCTTCTACAGCCCACAAATAAAAGATATCAAAGCGTCAAGGGATTTCAGATCAGCACAAAAGAGAACTTTTGCCAACACAGTGACTCTGAAGACCCTTTATGTCACCAGAGTATATGGATTAGTGTTGAGCCACGAGGTGAATTTGCTCTTTGGAGATGTGAAAGACCCAACACTTTACTGGTGGTGCCTTTGTCCACGTGGCCTTCCAATAGAAACGCCAAGTGGCTCACAGTAACAGTGGGCGACAAGGGCACCTTGGGTTTGCAGATGTTCGGCCTGATGACAGATGGCTGTGGCACAGGCACGGGGAGCGGCGGGATGGCGTCTGCGCCAGCCTGGTGCCACCTGCACCCCTCTGCCAGTCCCCATCTCCATAATACCCTCCACAATGGAACTGACAGAGTGGGCTATTGCGGGCATGGTGGGTGTGCGTTTATGGATGATGACTCAGCTTGTTCTATAGAAATCATCTCCTACGTCTGCATTCTTGTGAAATCAAATGTCGGTAGAGATATGTTCTGTTGTATAAGTCTAACTGACACTCATACATATTTCAAGTTTCATTATGTTTTTTTATTAGAAGTCCTTTGCCTGTGAATAAAAGCGAGAGTAATAAAAGGAAAGATTAAAGGGTTATGGACTGATTGCTAGACCTCTAGAGGGCACAGACCCAGACAATGGTGACATTTGAATTCACTTATTGACCATTAACAGTATTAAATGCCTTTGGCAATGCAGTTGTTTTCAGTGAAAAGAGCTGCATCCGATTGGCTGACAATCCCTGCCAAATTCCCAATGGCTGGACGCACAAGCGATGAAGGGCGAAGCAGACAGAACGCAGGAGGCAAGTTAGCGAAATGTCAAACTACTCATTAATGTGGACACACAGACGGGACATGGTACAAAATTTGCTCTCGAAGGAGGAGCAAGCAAAGGAGCATCATGATATTTACAATGCACAGATCATTGGATATTAAAGTGGATGCTATCGTGTCTAGAGCACATAAAATGAGGTTCTTTGGAGGCGAATGGAAATTTCAGTCAACTTTTTACCAAATGGCTCATTATGCCTTCCTGAATGTTGTCTAAGGCATAAAGAATTCACACATAGCAGAATATGGTCATTTGAGAGAGAGAGAGAGAGAGAGAGAGAGAGAGAGGCACATTGGCAGTAATTACCCCATCCATCTTAATGGAGACTGGTGGGCACCCTCTTTCAGATTAGTCCTCACTAGGCCCAGCATTTTGATAAATCTCTGCTTAAATTAGCCACCCTTGAAGCCTAGGCCCTCCTTCACTCTCTCAATTTCCATTCATCATCTCATTAAAGAGTTAGGGCAAGACTGGCTGTGGTTCTTCATGCCCAAGGGGAACTTTTGAGCCATTCTTGAGAAGACAGTGTGAATAAGTGCTTTTAAATTCTATGGCTTCAGGGAGAACCGACAATGAATCAAATGGTGAAACCAATGCACAGCAGGATTGATTAGGCTTTGTTGGCATAGAGTGCAGTCACAAGAATATTTCTGGCTATTAGCATTGATGGGTCTTCCTCTGAGATGTGTAATAACTGTAAGTAATTCATTTGATGACAGTGTGAGCACAGTGGCTTAAATGACAAAGCCATGAACTTTGGACAGAAATTGCGATGCGAGCCCATTCTTTTCTGTCTTCAGCTTAAAGCCTAGAACCACCAGAGATTTTCTGTCTCAACATATGTTTCCTTTTTTTTGCTCTGATGCCTGAGGGATGAAAGATAATGCCTTTTTATGCCTTTGCTTTTGGACCCAGAATCTCAAACCTGGGCCAAAAATCTTTGTTACAGGAATATGTTGTTTACTTTTACTTTATCAAGTGTGACATGTGTAATATTCTGTGTTGAGTACAAGAGGACATCTCAGGTCCTCAGGCTATTCTGAATCAACTTAAATTGAATTTTTTATTTTAAAATTATAAACTGCTAGTGATTTATTATATATTAAAGGAACTTAGTCTTGAATTATTACTTAGTCTTAGTCTTGACTTATCAAACTCACAGAACTTCTGTAGCCGAAGCTGGATAGCATCATCTACAGTGCCCTCTATGATTATTGGCACCCCTTATAAAGATTAGTTAAAAAAAAAGAAAAGAAAAAGGAGAACACCCCACCCCCAATCAAGCACTGTATTACATTTATTTAATGAAAAACAACTCGATCATCAAAAAGAATTATTTTCAACAAAACACATGCCACAATCATTGACACCACTGAAATTTATACTGAACACAATGTAACTGGAGCATGTTTTTCTATTTAAACTGTACATTTTTTAGTTGATTGGAGTGTGTAGCAACTTTCAAGTTGTAATTCATGACTTCCTGATTAACTGGGCTACAAATATGAGGTGACACAGAGGCCAAATTCCATTAGTCATCAATAAATATGGGAAAGATTAGAGAACTTACAAACAAATGAGGGAGAAGTGTGTTGATCATCATATGTCTGGGAAGGGTTATTTAAAAAAAAAGCTACTCACCCTGAACAGTCATTTCTACTATTAGGAAATTACCAAAAATGTGGAGATTAATTAGACCTCTTACAAATTTGTAAAGGAAGAGGATCACTGTTGGTGAAATATATGAAAAAATAAACTGTTGGGGTTACTAGGTCTCCAAAACTACCATCAGACACCATATCCATGCTAATGGATTATTTGTATAGTGCGCCAGAAAAAAATTATTCTAAGTAAACAAAATATTTACATAAACACTTGGAATTCACTGCAACTTTGCCTGAAACAATGTTCTAAGGTTGGCTGATATAAAAATAAAGCTTTTTACCAATAAATAATCAAGATACTTTTGGTGTAAAATGTGGGATGGCTTTAATAAATAGAATACTACCCCAAGTCTAATATGGTGGGGGTTCTGTGATGTTGTGGGGATCGTTTTCCTCTAAAGGCTCTGGAAACCTTTTATGGTATGTTGCATCATGGGCTTCATGAAGGACCAGGACACATAAAATGCAAAAATCTGACTGCCAGGAAATTAAAACTAGGTCATCATTGTGCTTCCAGCAGGAATGATCCTAAGCACATGTTAATATCAAACAAATCAAAATAGAAAAATTTTCTCATTGAAAATTTGGTACCCTGGATGACTTGGAGATATTCTATAAAGAGGGATATTCTCAGATGTACTGTATTCTCAAACCTTATTAAATATCATCGGAGAAGACTTTAGCTTTTTAATGATTCTTTTTTTTTTTTTTTACACAAAATGGGCACCATTAATCACACATATTTTGGTGAAAATAATTTCTTGAGAAGGGATTTGTTTTTCTTTGAACAAATGTTTTTCAATTAAAGGTCAGATTTTTTCAGTGTGACTTGAAGCTATTTTACCCCCCTAATCATTTTTACTCATCATACAAGCGGTGCCAATAATTGTGGAAGGCACTGTTTGTGTATTATTCCGACTAATAACTTGGTTAATCCTGCTAACATCAAAATATTTAAAAACAAGTTTATTTCTGAGAATTCTTTCTTTGGTTATGTACACATCTCTTGCTTTTGCTAATGGGCTACTATTGCTTTTCCTTTGAATCATGTTTTAAATGGCTTTGGGTACCAAAATGGTTGCCAGAAGCACTAGCCAACAACATCCAGCTCATTCATTCCATAAATAAAGTACTAATTTATTGGCATAGATGTTGTTCGAATCGTATTTGTCAGTTGTTCGAGGTAAGTGTATGCTTTTGTTAATTAATCACATGA
Source organism: Neosilurus hyrtlii (assembly GCA_028564935.1). Classification (NCBI taxonomy): domain Eukaryota; kingdom Metazoa; phylum Chordata; class Actinopteri; order Siluriformes; family Plotosidae; genus Neosilurus; species Neosilurus hyrtlii. The sequence continues at coordinate 15,136,643 of JAOUQZ010000024.1, read as the reverse complement.
CTTAATCCACAGGGAACAGTAAATAACAATAATGGCGGCCATTGAACTCTCAAGTTATATTTAACGGTGTGTTAGCAACAAAGCAAGGAAAAAAAATAAAGTTTTCTTCTTGGTCCTTCTGGTCGTTACTAAAATATTTTTTTGTCTTTCACTGCAGTGATGGAAACACACCACTGGCTTCACCATGTGTTACATCCATTACTTTAAAGCACGTCACTGCTCTCACTGCTCCCTGCTGAAAATCACCATCCTGGAGAACATCACTTCTTTTTCTGTGGAGAACCTTTGGGCTCACTCCAATTTTACCATTTTGTGGTGTGTGTTAAAAATAGCAATCCACAAGCACTATATCTCTATACTAACTTCCTAATCTGAGCAGACAGGCACATGGAACACCTGTAACACATCAGCCTAAAACAATGAACCCACAAACTATTTTTTAACAGACACTGTAAATCAGTTAGAGGTGTTTGTTATTGGAAATAACGCTTGCAGGCTCTCAAGTTCTGTACAGCGTAAGTTTACTTCACGTGCATTTGATTCAGCTGAATAAAAACTGCTTCAGCAACTTTTAAAGCTGTAGAAAGCTGGTGAATGTGCCATGCATTACAGGTTATTCGTTGCTTTTTTAACGATCCACTGTTGCAAGAAATGGCTATTATTAGAATTCATATATTAAACGTCTATATCTGCCCACTGAACAAGTTTTTGTAGCCAAGTCCTTCTAATGATGCCAACTCGAGCTTGTCTTTGTTTATTAACAACATTTGAGAGCCATGTGCAATCTCGTTTGATTGTAATACTGCAGGGAGATTTCATTAATGCTAATGCTTTCTGCTAAAATACACAAACAGCTGCTAATGCACTGTTTATAGCTTTAGAATCTGATCTAATATGAGATGGTGTGAGTTGAGAGGGTTTGTGAACAATACTGCCTTCCAGGACACCTTCAGCACATTCTTTCCTTGTTGTTTATTTCTTTCATTCAATTTTAGACATGTGCATCATGCTAGCACAGTGGATAGCATGTGTGCCTCATGGCAAGAAGTTCCTGGGTATGAGCCCTGTGCCCAGCAAGGGTGTTTCTGTATAAATTTTTGCATGTTTTCCTTGTGCTTGTGTGGGTTTCCTCTGGCTACTCCTGTTTTCTCCCACAGTCAAAAGACATGCACATTAGGCTAACCGGATATTCCTAATTGCCCCTAGGTGTGAATGTGAGTGTGCATGTGTTGGCCATGCAATGGTCTGGCAAGCTGTGCAGGGTGTACACTGCCTTCGTCTGGAGTCAGGATGGGCTCCGGCCTCCAGGCGACCCTAATAAAGGATTAATCAAAAAATTAAAGTCTGCATTTTAACAAAAAAGGGTTCCCTTCAGGATCACCATATATTTAAGGGGGTTTTGTAACAACCCCTGATAATATAACACTGTGTTAAGGATCTATATGGAGTTGACTGTACTTATTTGTGGCTTCAGATGTCCACTATTTCATCAATCAACAATTCATTCATCCATTGATTTTCCATTGAATTAGGGTTGAGGGAAGGCTGGCGCCCATCTCAGCCAAATCCGGGCGAAGGCCAGGTACACCCTGAACAGCCAACACACATACAACCCTTCACACTCACACCTAGGGGTGATTTGGAACAGCCAATGAGCCTAATGTGCATGTTTTTGTACTGTGGGAGGAAACTGGAGCACACAGAGGAAACCCACGCAAGCACAGGGAGAACAAGCAAACTCCACACAGAAATGCCGTCGCCAAGCCAGGGACTCAAACCAAGGACCTTCTTGCTGTGAGGCAGACGTGCTAACCACTGCACACCGTGCCACTTATATCAGCAATATTATTTTATATTTATAGCACTCCAGTCATTTGCTGCAGCCATTTCTACATTCGATAAAAAGTTTCCTGTTTACTTTGACTTGGTCTGCTATGAATTGTAGTTTAACCACAAGACTGGTGCTTAATTAGAAGAATTGCCTTTGTCTATAAACTCACAGTACACCATGAATGGGGAAGAGTGCAGTGAGGCGGAATATGACCATCCACATTGTAACTTTTTCCATAAATTACTCATGAGAGTATAAAAAAATGTGGAGGCATGTAAATTTTTAATCACAGGGCCATATGGATGGCCTCAGATGCTATACACTAAGGAGTTCTGACACAGTGAAAGTCAGTCCACAGCTTGTCTAATCCGACCTCTCTTCTTCACAGGAAGCCTGACTGAGGGACTGAACGACTACCAGCCTGCCATGCCAGAGGACAACACTGGAGATCATCTGTTCAGATGATACTACAGCTTAAACATTATTTATATGTTTCATCTATTAGTTTTTAAACCCCTAGTTCTGTTTGTCTATCTATTCTATATCTATTAGCTGGTTGATAGTCAAAAGCTACTACTGTTAGTCATTCATTCATTTGCTGAGCCACTTAATTAATTCAGAGTTGCGAGGATGTTCCTCACATATAGAAGAGATTTAGAGCAGCCACTTAGTGTAACGTGCATGTCTTTGGACTATGGGAGGAGACCGGAGTACCCAGACGAAACTCATGCAAGCAAAAGGAGAACATGCAAACTCCACACAGAAACACCCAAAGCTGGGACTCGAACCCAGGACCTTCTTGCTGTAAGGTGAACATGCTAATCACTACACCACCATGCCACCCACTAATAATATTAATGTGTTAATAATATTCCATCCTTTCCCTCTATTCTATCCCTTGTGAGGCCTCTCATAGAATGTGATTGTCTCTGTATCTGTACAACCTGTTATAAGTGAGTATCTGGGGTCTTTTTAGGATTGGTATCTTGAGATAAACAGAAGCAGGTCATTACCCAGACAGCACATCTCTTTAAAACTCTTCAGTTGGCAGGGGATCTCTTGAGCCAAAATTAAGCCCCATGTCATGCCCAACCTCGCCTCCGCCTCTTTTCCTGCCATGGGAACGTTACATGTTTAATGATGAGTGAGGTCTCTCTTCTCTCCTCCTGCCACAAAAGCCCTGACATCTGTCTCTCCAAGAGCTGCACTCCAAAAGCTGCACATTTGCTCCTATCTTCTCCTTCTTCTAAAGAAATCAAAAAGAAAAGAAGAGACAGGCGGAAGAAGGGAGGGGTGCTTAAAGAGGGAGGGATGCAGGGGTTAAAACAAAAGGCCTATTTTTCTCTCTCTGAGTGTTAATTCCTCTATAAAGCATTCGGAAAATTCAGAGTAGGTGTTAAAGAGGCCCTCCCCTTATGTGCTCCAGTGCTTATGGTACAGCTCATCTGCCCACAGAAAGCAACATGTTTACATTAGAGAGGAAGCAAATTGAGAGTGGAAGCCACATGCTCAGTGTGACTATGGAAGTTTCTATAGGTTCATTTGAATTTTTATTCCGACATTTAATTAATTATATGTATTTACAGTGTGAACATTCTAGTGAATATTATTACATTAATACAACTCCTAAGAATTAGTAAGTACTCAATTATAAAAAAGTAATAAACAACCAAGAAGTATGGAAGCATTCAATGCCATTATGGTTTAAAAATTGGTGTTATGAAATATAATGTTAACAATTTTGAATAATCCTACAGAGCGAAAGCTGCCCACCTTCTCAGAGCTAACCAACTAACTAACTAACTAACTAACATCTGTCATCACAAGAACGCTAAGAAAAACGAACAAGTACGGCACATCAAAACAATCCTGGCTGTTTAAAAAATAAATAAAATGAAAGCAATGTTATAAAAACTAAAGGATTCAGTTAAATAGGTTTTAATAAAGAATGAAGGAAGAAGAACGTGAGGAAGACCAGCAACGTCTTGGGTTGATGACATCAAGAACTGGACCAGACTGGGCTTAGCAGCCACTTGTGCTGCTGATAGAGAGAGAAGTCATTGGTGAGAACTTGTCAGGGCCACCGCAGCAATGATTATGCCACCGCATTGAGAAGAGAAGAAGATATTTTAATAAATATATTAAAAATGAATGTTAATTGGCACTCAGTATCCAGAATCCAGTGTCTTCTGTGTTTTTTTAATGGACAATTCTAGTCTGTCAATAAAGATGACTATAAATTTAAACATCTAATTAAATTGTAAAAAAATTAATAAATAAATAAATAAATTTTAATTATGAAAAATGTCTGTATACGATAGTTATGAGTGCAATATCATGGCAATCTCTCTCTCTCAAACACACACACACACACTATCTACTGAACCATCTATATAGAAACTTAACCAAACAACAATTTTCAATGATTATTATTATTATTATTATTATTATTAATTCATTTTCTAAGCCAGTTAATCCTAATCAGGGTCGACGGAAGGCTGGCACCCATCTCAGCCAACAAAGTGCGAAGGCAGGGTACAGCTCCCTGAACAGCTCGCCAGATCACTGCAGGGCCAACACACATACAGCGATTCACACTCACACCTAGGGGTGATTTGAAACAGCCCACTAGCCTACTATGCATGCGTTCGGACTGTGGGAGAAAACCAGCGTACCCTGAGGAAACCCACGCAAGCACAGGGAGAACATGCAAAACCTGCATAGAAATGCTTGAGCCTGGGAATCAAACCCAGGCCTTCTTGCTGTAAGGTGGACGTGCTAACCACCATTCATTATTATTATTATTATTATTATTAGTAGTAGTAGTAGTAGTAGTAGTAGTAGTATTATAAGGTTGTAAGTACAATAAATGGTCCAATACCTTATATTATATATTATAATATATATTATACTAAGACAATAATGATAAACAGCATATAGAGTAGATATTTAATTAACATGCACTAACTGTATTTATAGAACTGAAACATTTTAAGAAACTATGTGATAGACCTTTTCATCATCAATGTTATTTATACTGTTTTAAATGAACTCGGAAATAAATAGTGGTGTCAGCATTAACAGACTCCAGGCGACAGAGGGCGCTCTACATCAAGTCTCGATCCACACCTAATGCACCCGCGAAGGACGTAAATCCAACATGGCGGCTTCCATGTTGAGCAGGAGGGGATTTTTGCTTTTAGGCTTTTCTAGTTTTAAATCGTTTATCCCCGCTGTCTCCGTGAACAATGCCGTACAGTTAATAGCTACTTATAACCCGAAACCCCTCCGGCTGAATTTAAAGGAGCCTTACATTCCGGACCGGAACAATGAGAAAACTCCGGCCTGGCAGAAGACTGATCAATATGACCGCAAACTCTTTGCACGTTATGGCATTGCCTCCGGTGTGGATCCAGTTAAACTGTGGCCCACGGCTGCCCAGCTGGAAGAATTAATCCAGGAGGAGAAGCAGTGGCATCCGTCGCTTGAAGAAATGCTGAAAAATATCGCGGCGAAGGAGCAAGAGCGAGCGGATAAACAGCTGGCCAGGTAATTTAGCTGTTTGGTTAGGAATTGAAGTGCGGGTGTATACGGGGATTTACGGTGATCCGGCTACAGCTGCTGCTTACTTAACGTTAGCTTGACTTGTAATTATGGAGCCTTATGAAGTTGTACACAAATGCTGACCTTTATTTAACACAAAGGCCACATTATTTAACTTTATTTAACTCAAAGGCCACATTATTTAACTTTATTTAACACAAAGGCCACACTGTCCTTGTAGCAAGTGATCCGGCAATATGATGGTTCATGGTTAAGGCCTGCCATATAGACAGCATGGACATAAATTTTATTTCTTTCAAGTAAGGTCAAAGGTCATGATCACAGTAACCTAGTGTTGGTATATGACACTCCCCCTTCCCAAGATGTATAAGTGTACTTGGTTTGGTATATGAGAGGGCAGGTATATAGGAAATATGGAAAAGACAAGATTTTCTTTTAAGTGGGGTCAGAGGTCATAGTCACAGTGACCTAATGTTGGTATGCAACACTCCTCCTTCCCAATAATGTATAAATTTACCTAATTTAGTATATGTGAGGGTAAGCATATAGGAAATATATCCCGACACAGTGAGTTTTTGGTTCAATACAAACCCAAGTCCAATAGTAACACAAAAGTACATTACATAGCAAAGGAATATAGATTTTATGCTAATGTTTCTTTTGGTTCTTGGATTAAACTTGTATTGGTGAAGAGTGATGGTCTCCGGTGTGGTTTCGTCTCACTGTAATTGTCTTTTTTTTATGCTCCCTACAGAGAGAAGCTGATTGCTGCAAACATGGCTAAAATGCCCAAGATGATAGCAGACTGGAGGAAGGAGAAGCAGGAAGCAAAGAGAAAACAGAAGGAGGAAAAGGCCAAAAAGGAGCGTCTGCTGGCTGAAGCTCGAGAGCGCTTCGGCTACACGCTGGACCCACGCAGTTCCAAGTTCAAGGAGATGCTTGCAGAGATAGAAAAGGAGGAAAAGAAAAAGCGGAAGCTCCTGAAACGTCAAAAGAGAGAAGAGGAACAGGGGTTGACTCCTGCACCAGCTGCTGCTGCTGAATCCTCATAGAGACTGGCTAGAGGAATACACAGACTTTTGTTTATACTGATACTGTAGTAATATTTGACTGTCAGAGTGGATTTTGAAATACTCATCAGTTCTTGTCATTAAAAGGTACCTTAATGTAAATATAGAAACAGATTATTATTTGCAATCCCTTGCATTTACCCCCCTTTCACCACAGATTCACATCTCTGACACTAACCATCCGTTTTTGAGCTCACCAGGTGCGCTGTATTTCCTGTTACTCACAGCGACACCAGCAAGTCATGGGCACCTGTCAGCTAATACAGACAAAGGTTTATGGAAAGTGCTTTCTTTTAAGTGGGAAAGGTTCACCGTTCCTGACATCGCACCAATGCTGGCATTACATGCCTCGGAAGAAATGCATGGTGATCACCTGTGGCTGGTAGCTGTCTTGAGACAATTAGAGATGTCTGATGGGTGGGAATTGTGCGATCTGGACGAACTACCGCTGTTTTCAACTTGTATGCAGTGCGGGTTCATGTCCTCAATACCTACTACTCATTAATACTTCCTCCTCAAATCAGTGCATGTCTTTAGACTGCTATAATGGCACTTACGAATATAAATGCACACACGAATATGTTGTTCTGCCTTTAGCCTTGCTTACAGCACATACTTTTGTAAAAATGGTTCCTCATGCTCCCTGAACCACTCGTTCATTATTTGAGTTCACATTATACACCTGTGCCATCAGGGAAGAAAAATTTAAGTGATGTGATAACCTGCTCATTCAGAACATTCTAAATAAAATTAACTGACTTCATTTTATTGCCACATTAATGTTGCTGAGCCTCGACCTGACCAACTGGAGCAATGGGGATTACATGTTGGGTTCAAGGCTCAAAGCACTTCATGGATATATTAGACCGTGACTGTTCTCAAACAAGACCTGAACCCAGGGGTGTCCAAATTTATCCACAAAGGGCCAGTGTGGGTGCGGGTTCTCACCTCAACCAAGCGGTAGCCACACCTTCCACCTGTGTGAAGCACTGATCTCAGAAAGTATTCTTTTGTTTGCATGTGGCAAAGTGAAGCCAGTCTGGTGCCATCTTGAGGCCACTTTAAATGTTTTAATACTCTCTTAAATACTTAAATAGCATATGAAAAAAAAGAAGTAAAATGGAAATACTTGCACCAAAAGGTGAACATGTCATTTTAAACTCTTTGTTTTTTCCCAAATTTCATCAATGCAGAGCTTTTTTAAAAAAACAAAAACATTTATTAATTACAAATATCAGTAAAAATACTGCTGTGTGTTAATTTATGTTTTCTGACCATCAGCAGTCAAATTTACATGCTTTCCATCCGTATTGGCTTTCAACAGCTCCATTTTGAGATCTTAAAGCAAGGTGGTCTCACCAAGATGGCTGCCACCCACCTTCAAAATTGAAGCACTAATGTGCATTCTAGTCTTTCTTTTTTTTTTTATTAAGTGATTGAAACAAGTAAAAAGGCGTGGCTCATCTAAAACCTGCACCCCACACCGGCCCTTTGCAGATAAGAATGGACATCCCTGCCTTAACCATTCCCCATAGTGAATGGGAGTCAACATGTTATTGACTGACAGCATTATAGGTGAGGCTAATGTGTAAATCAGTGTAAAAAACTGTACAAATTAAGTCAATAACAGGACTGTAATGAAGTGTAATCTCAAAAAAATACAAATTCTTCTTAAAATAGAATTTTTAAACATGTTTTCCCAATAATTTTAAGCTAAACTACTAACGTATCAAATGTTGGTAACTGATGATGATAAAAAAAAAGTAGCTGTGGCTTCTCAACTTCATCATATATTTATTGTTTTCATCTTATGGTATTTTCAGAAAGTGGCTTCACAAAAGTCTGGTGCAACACCGTCAGTTGTACAAAATATTTGTTCAGCTTTAACTCTACAAAACAAAGTCTTTGAATAGTTTAGCCACTGCATGTTGGCATTCACAAGAACCATTTAAAACAAGTTGATTTTATTTCTTCTGGAATATACTCATCACCTTCTACTGGGAAAGCTGTGGAACTTATCTTCTACTTGAGAACAATCATATGCTATATAGACTTGTGATCCTTCAATAGTAATTCTGCAACTTGGTGTTTTTATAATTGAAGAATAACTTCATCTCATTTCCTACAGAAAACGCCACCTCGCAATGTTTTATGTAACCGAAGATGGCGGACCTAATCATCTTTATCAAATCAAAAATGATCAGAAGAGCCTTCTTCATAAAAGTGCTGCCGCAGCTCAAAGTCGATTTATTACTATAAAATACTCTTCATGTGGAAATGCTTGGACATCTCACCCACTGATAAACCATCTATGACTTAACTATTTATACTAAAATACGCATCATATAGAAATTGGCATGTGAATGTGAATGCAGTCCCGAAGATGTCCACAAGACTCTCCGAGTTGGGTCCTTTATATTGAACCTTTCACAGGACGGAACGAGGGAGTAAAGCTGACAGTGTCTCTTTGGTATCGCAGTTCACTACCAGAATCAGTCGTCATCATGCCTCTTAAGTTGGTAATAATTACAGGGCTGTGATCTCGTCCTGGTCACTCGTGTCGGCCTTCAGTTTAGACAGAGCTGCATGGATCCTGAACTGAGTGCGGGATTCCATTGAGTATTCTTTATAGTTATTCCTGAGTGGGAAGAAAAAGAAATATCAACAAAGGACCTAGCCAGTTCTGCACTCCCGCCTGGAGATATTATCAGAAAAAAGGTGCTGACCATCAACATAGACACGGAAGGTTTTAAGTAACTTCAAAGAAATAGGAAGTGTGCGTGTGTATGTGTGTCTGAGGGAGGAAGAGAGAGAGAGAGAGAGAGAGAGAGAGAGAGTGAGAGCAATTCCCTATACTAGCTTCATCTCTCTTGAAATCGTATATACCTGCTTTCATTTCTTAATACTTAATCTCAGACTTGTTCGGTTTAAACAAATTGCTGTTGAACCACCAAGCATGTGCAAGATCATTTCTCCAGTCACGTGGAATGTACTAACAGACACACAGAACCGAAACAAGATGTAGAACAGGTGAATAAGAGCTACCAAGCCCATGAGCTGAGGTGCTTCTGCTAGGAAACCTTTGTATTCAGTCAAAAGGAGATGACAATGAAAGATAAAATATTTAGGCTATTCACTAGTGAATGGGTACTTTTATAAAATATCTACAGCCTGGGGGGGGGGGTGGGGACATAGAACCAGTGCATTATTTAACTCTGTTTTACATTTAGATTTTACTGTGATAAATTAATAGGGGAAAGCAGACTGAAAAAATATCCAGAGTGATTAATCCTGGACTTTACTCACTTGGCTTTGTGCAAAAGCTTGATGGCTTGGTCCCTTCTCCCTGTATCAGTGTAGAGCAGGCCCAGTTCCAGCAGAGTGTTAGGAATCAGGTAGTGGTCATACTTCAGCTTCTTCTCACTGTAACCCGTAATATACATAGCTCCCTTTAAACATATAACCAACATGGTCCACCATCAAAGTATAGCTACATTCATGTAGCCATGGAACACTTCATAATATCTCTGTGAGGTGTTTGTATTCAGTCGATTAATTATTGTGTTGATGTTTTAAAAGTTTATGCCATGTTCTCTGGAAATATCATTAAAGCTCTGCTAAAAAACCATCAGTTAGAGATTTTGGAAGAAATCAGGATTTCTTCCACCTAAAATATTAGATCAAGAGGGACACTATATTAATGAAGATTTTTTTTTCACATTTTTTTGAGCATTTTTAAACAGCACCTTTTCTACTTCCTGCTTCTTCGAGATCTATATGTTGACCAAAAGTGTGAGAGCCCGGATGGATCTATAAGTTATGAAAAATCTAGTTAATGGGTTTCCTTTAATCTATATGGGGAGTGTCACTATTATATAATTGTTCGGGATTGGACAAGGACTTATGACACTTTTTATATAGCATATAATCACAAACTATTTTGAAAGAAATGCAATGACATCGGTCATTATTATTTCTGAGATCAGTCGTTCTCAGGTTGGTATGGCCATAAGCAACATGTATTGTGCATGTACACCATCCTAAGTGATATTGTACTGAATACAGACTACAGTAGTGCAGAACAGTGTAGTGGATAGCATCAAGCTTCATGGCTATATTCCTTATTCCTTCATTATTACTTACAGAAATGTTCTTAGTGTGTACAATCATCATACATTTATCCAATTAAATCATCAAATCAGGCAACAGCAAGCGCTCCAAATAATGTTAACATCAAATATAAGAACGGGCTAAAAATGTGATCCTGGTCACCTTGAGTCATATTATTGGTACCAGATGAGGCTGGTTTTACGTTTATTTTAGAAACTGCTAATCCTATTTCCTACAATTTTCATAACAGTCTCTAAGGTTTACTCAGAGCTATATATAAATAAATAAGTTTCAATTACTGATGATTTATGACTAAATTAGGAAAAGATTAATATTCCCTGTCCAGCACCAGCATCTATGCTACATGGTCACATTGTTTCCTTCATTATCTGAAGCTCAGCGCATGTCAAGTTGTTTCTGTCACATAATTGATGGATTGAATAATTGCATGAATGTGCAAGTTTACATGTTTTAATAAGTGGTCATTCACTCAGAATAATCACATAAACCAACTAAAGCTGCACTCAGAGTGCAAGGTACCTCCTCCAGGTGCACATTTATTATTAAAATTATTTATTAAGTTCACTGATTAATGTGAAAAATCTGGCTAAGACTGCAGGTTTTATTATAACTTGGCATAGTTATAATGAAATGTCTCCCCCTAGTGGGAGTCTGATGAACACATTAGTTCTATGTATTGACTTTAATTAGGCAAATTTATGCACATTAACTCTGAACATTTTATACAGTTTGACAAATAATAAACCACAGAGACCTCAGTTAAAATTTGGAAAAATTGTGTGCAAAATCTTGAAATATAGTGATTTAACAAAATAGTAATTTCAAGGTCATTCTTATATTCTCTATGCATGGTGTGAATTACAAATAAGTCTATATGTTTGAGATAAAAAAAAAAAAGATTTTTTTGCCCCATGTTAAAGATAGGGATTTTTCAGAGCATGCGGAGCTGACCTTTACATTTTCATGGTTTGTTACTTGAACCACAACCTGCTATAGAAAAATGTTTATCATAATCCATAGATACCTTTTTGAATTATAATGAACACAAACAAACAGACAAACCAACACATGTGAAATTAATTAATTATCTGGGGTCAAACAACTTTTAGAAAATGGAAGGTTTCTGATATTATCCTCCACCATTCTTTCTCATCGGAAGATGTTTCCTGCAGCACTGTGCTTATTCAGGGGAGGTCTCTAAAGGAAATTTTTCACTGTTGATTGGCTGTGTGTGTGTGTGTGTGTGTGTGTGTATGTGTGTGTGGACTGTAGGTGAAAAATTGCACTGACCTGCTGTAAACTTTGTTGAAACAATCTTCAGCAGCGTGGATTCGATTCTGGTTCTTCAAACAAAGTCCTTTCAACAGCAAAATCAGGCAGCTGTCATCCACATGGTACTCATTCTCTTTAGAAACACAGACAGATCCCACTTACTAAACACTTCTGGTCCACTGCTTCCAGCTTGATACGTTTTCATACATATTGCCAGGATCTGTGAACAGTCTGCAGGCTGTTTTAAACTGTTCTATCATACTTAAACAGAAAAAGTCCATAAATTTCTTTCATTTCATTTTCGTTAAAAGACTTTTCTTGTATAACAATTTCAGATTTTTCAATAATGCTTTTTTTTTTTTTATCTTATTCATGCTCAAATATGAATTCTTGTTAATGGCCACATCAACTGGTGTGGACAAACTGTGCTACAAATAGGTTAAATTTGTTGCCCCCTCGGCAGTCCAGTTTATCTTGTCACCCACTTGAACCACCAGAATTAATCATATACATCAAACAATAACTTTTCCTGGAATCATGAGTGAGTTTACTCAGAGTGCTTTAATTTAAATAGTTTCTGCTTAATTTGTAGCTTATTATATATTATAATATACATTATGTATATATACATATTGTATGTTGTATATTGTATGGTATTGCCATAGTTCTCAGCCGGAAAAGGGTGGAATGCACCCTCTGGGTCTGGAATGAGGTCCTACCCTAAATGGAGGAGTTTAAGTATCTCAGGATCTTGTTCATGAGTGAGGGAAAGATGGAACAGGAGGTCGACAGGTGGATCGGTGCAGCCTCTGCTGTAAAGCGGAGCATGTACCGGTCCGTCGTGGTGAAGAGGGAGCTGAGCCGGAAGGCAAAGCTCTCAGTTTGCCAGTCGATTTACGTTACAAGTTAAATAAAGTAAGAATTGAATACATGAATATTTTAAAAGTTGAAACATCAAATTTATGGTAAAAGAAAATTGGCGGAAAGGCTTCGTGGCTCGGTGGTTAGAACTGTCGTCTCTCAGTGACAAGGTTTGGGGTTCAAAACTTTCTGTGTGGACTTTACATTTTCTCCCCTTGCTTGGGTGGGTTCCCTCAAGATACTCCAGTTTCCTCCCTATACTCCAAAGATGTGCAGTATACTTTTGTAGCTAGCTGACTACTCTAAACTGCACCTTGGTATGAATAAGAGTGTAAATGGTTGTTGTGTCACAATAATTGATTGGCTCCAGCATCACATGTGACCCGGATGGATGAGAGACCACAAATTACTGATGGATGGAAGAACACTGTATCCAAATTCCAGGTATCCTTGATTAGCATTATTATACATTACACACAGTATTCACATAGGCTCAGAACTATATTTCTGGGAATCTGCATCTACTTTTTGCATGACATGAGCAAACTGTTGTTTAATGACCGATTACTTTACATTTCAATGACTTTAGGGGATTAGAACTTTACATTGCAGCTGATTCATCCTTGGGAGCAATTTCCAAAAACCTGATGGAATCACATTCATCTACACAAACAATTCTTACACTAGTCACTCTAACTGAACTAAGAAAGGGGAATTTTTTTTAGTATTTAATATCAGGAGCTGTGGAATGTATTTAAATGTAATTGTGTAAAATGATGCTATCACCCTAATCAAAAGACTATCTGAGAGAACATCTTTTGGAAGAATGATGTTCATGTTTCCATTAAAGTTCCAGAGATTTGGAAAACAAGTGCTAAGGTGAAGCTGTTCAAGCAGCTTGTTATTGCTGATCACCTTCCCTTGGAATACTAACAAACATTTCTATAAAATTCTATCTGCCAACTGAAACGCTATGATATATGGAGTGCAGTACCAGGAGCAGCCTGCAGAGATTGCTCTGCCTCCTGCAGAGTTTCCAGGATGCCCGCCGTGAGCTCCGGCTGCTTGCTTATCATGGAGAAGCCATTCCACATGTACATCATCTCCTGGAACAGTCAGTACAACCAGTCATCATATTTACTCACCGTAAACGTCATTTCTAATTTTAGCTTGGAGGAAATATGTCACTGGAAGAGTCTTCCACCACGGCAAAATATGCCTGTGTGTGTAAGCAATTATCTTTTGATGAGGTTTCTACAAATTGAGAACATTAAATGAATTTATTAAGATTATATTTAAGCTCAGTATAGACTACACAGGAATGGAGCAATGGTCCGCTATCTCGGGATTGCTTGAATTAAAATGACGGACACTCACAGTTTGTCAACGGTCAATTAGCGCAGACGGCGTAATCGTCACACTTTATAATAGAAAAAAGAAAACAATAAAATCCTAAATCCTGTTTTAGTTTTGTTTTATTCCTGCATAGTATATAGTAAAAAAATATCTATGGAGGACAATTTACTCACATTTTTATTTAATATGTACTAAATTCTGGACAAATAGTCTAAACAGGTGCTGTAAACTACAGTAATTAGATTACTACTCAGAGCACACAGCTCACCTCCGTCATGGTTAAATCTTGTTATAGTTCACTTTTCCTTATGTTTCCATGTAGTATATACTAACTCTTTGTGAGTTAAAAATACAACATAACACAACTCTACCTCACATCATTGTGGGTGGGCTCGAAGGTCATGTATTCCATGAGTTAGAAAAAAGAATAATCTTGTTTTAGTGTTGTTTTTTTTGCTTATGTTCCTGTGTAGTATATACTAAAACCGTTATTAGCCTCAGGTTTGGTGTATGCCGAATTAAATAGTTAATTTCAACGACATCCCTTTTGCCTTTAGCACATAATTGTTAAATATTAGTAGAAGGAGGCATGCTGGGGATATGGAGATGCCTTACAAGCACAGGAACAGGAAGCGGTATAGGTGTGCTGGTTTTGTAGCGTCGGGCTTTGCGGATAGCAAACTTCTCTGTGGGAGGAGATTTTCCTGCTATCTTCTGTTTGAAGGCTGGTACCTGCCTGTGAGAGACAGAGAGAAAAAAGGTTTAACCATAAGAGAAAGGTTTAGAGCTCTGAACTTTGAGCCAATCTAATACCAATATGGAATCTAAATTTCTAAAATGAAATTTTTATTTACATATTTTAACCATAATAGAGACTGGAGAGGTAAGCTGTGTGCTTTGAGCCAGCTAATAGTGCTGCGGAGCTAACAGAGTGTTTTCAGCATACTCATTAAAAGCTTACATGCTACATGGACACATAAGAAAACTGTCTGCATAAAGATGTGTTTGCAAACTAATTCAAAAGTTTAGTATATACAAGGCCTAGACGGAAATACCACGTAAGGCTTTTAAGGTTTATTTTTTCATTTTAAAGTGTAATAATGACGGCGACGCCTGCTTCAAGTGACCATGCCAAACTGTGAGTATCGCTGTTCCTGGGTATAATATACATATTTAAACCATAAGGATAAAAATACCTAAACGATTATGGACACAAGATACATTTCTCAGGAAAACTGCTAAACTGAAAACTGATATGTAAATTTTTAGGTGTCTTGGTGACTGCTTGGCAGAGGTCCATCACACTGGTTCACTCTTTGGTCTCTTGAACACCAGTACAATGTGATGGAAAACCACGAGGGCATGTGTCATATGAAAAGCTAATGCATTCTTGGAAAAAAGCTAATGATGGCAAGCAGCCCACTAGGGAGCATACCGCCCAGTGCAGCCTGAGAGACACCAGATTCATTTAGTGCAAGCTTTACAATTTTGCACATCAGTTAAAGATAATGTTGCGGGAAATAAAAACTTGTACACCAGTTAAGTCATTGTAGCCCATCCTTCCTTGTGGTAAAGTTGCGGATTAAAGTCAGACCTGTAAGTACTCGGACAGTGACAATTTTTGCACATTTTCCTCTGTACAACAATGTATTTGAATTAAGCAATTATAATGGAAATTAAGTGTAGAATTTCAGATATAATTCAAGGCATTCCTCCAATTTGACAAGCTCCAAGGCAAATCAGACAATTGACTGATAAGCCGTTTTATGGCCAGGTATGGACGGATTCCAAGTTAGATCATGAAAATTAAGAAGACCAAAAGGTCTGGAGTTCATCCGAGGTTTCAAATTTGCATTTGGCAGCTGTTCATGGGAAATCTCAATATGAAGTCCAAAATTGTGTTTTGACTTAGATCACAGAAAAAACTGCAGTGATGATCAGAATTATTTATTTGGTGAAGAAAACTTTGCTCATAATCAAGTCAGGAACACTTGAGCAGGTAGGTGTATCGTTGTCGTACATGCTGGACATCAGCATGTATGACTACTAGTGGAACTGGCTCGCTGATGTTTATGATAATGTGACTGCCAACGAAAGAAGCAGGATGAATTCTTAAGTGTAAAGAGCTATACTCTCTGCTCAGATTCAGTCAAATGCTGCAAAACTGATAGACAGTCATAGTACAAAAAGATAATGAAGGGAAAGTCAGTCAAATCAACTGAGCACACTTTTTACTTACAAAAGACAAAACCAAAGACAGAAAGCCAACCAAACAAGCAGCAACAAGGTGGCTACAGAAAAGGCCTGGCAAAGCATCTCAAGGGAGGACACTCTGCATGTGGTGATGACCATTGGCTTCAGACTTCAGGTAGTCATTAACTGCAAAGGATTCGCTTCCAAGTAATTAAATAGTCAGGTAGTCCAATTACTTTTGAGCCCATGATAATGGTAGCACTGTGTAAAAAAGGTTGTAATTCCTAAATACGTAAGGCAATATTTCTGTTAAACCCATTAAATTAAAGCTGAAAGTCTACACTTATAACACTCTGGTGGCTCTGGTTTCCTACCACAGTCCAAAAACATGCATATTAGGCCATGTGGCAGTTCAGACTATATCCCGTCTTTGCCCAGAGTCAACTGAGATAATCCCCATCCTCCCTGCGATCCTAGTAGGATTAAACGGTTTGGGAAATGGGTGTAAGGATGGATAGTTTTCTGTTCAGATTATTAAATGAGGCCTGATGTGAGAAAAGGAAGACACAAAAACCTGAACACTCTGTTACCTGTAAACGGTAAAATCAACCAACCGTGTTTACCTGAAGAGCTCAATCTCATTCTCCCCAAATGGCCGAGCCTCTCCTTCAGGCAACATACTGAGACAAGCAGCCTTCATGTACACATACATAGCCTGAGACAGATTTAAAAAACAAACACAAAGACTGTCTTATTTATCTTTTTAAATGGACTGCGTTTAACTACCAGTCCCACCATTAGAAAGGAGAATTAAAGGTGTTGAAATACTTGTTTGAAATTTAACAAATCTACGATCATGTTTTGGAAAAGCAACCAATCCCTAGAATCTAAACAGGAACATTAAACAGAAGTAATGGCTGACCTTGGACCAGCGGCTTTCCTGGCTGAGCAGATCAGCATAGAAGTAGGCCATCTTCCAGTGCCTCTTGTAGGTGAAACACCACATCAGTTCCCAGTAGCACATGTGGTGAAACTGCTTCCAGGCCTGCTGTGCTTTACAGCCATCCTCAAATAGCAATACTGCCTGGATATGGACCAAATCAATATTATGATGTAAATTTACATGTTAACACTAAAGAACCCTTGACAATTCGGTTGCCTTGACTTTCTACTTCTAGACATTCGGGTGAGAATTTTCAAACAGCATAGTGTAGTTGCTTTGTTTACACTATGGAAAATGAGCCTGGCTAATCATATTGCTCCAACTAGATGTTATCCAATTATTATGCTGCCTTATTTTATATTAAAAAAATGATCATTGTCTTGGGGCAGCAGCCTAAGCAGTGAGGTCCGGACGTCCCTCTCCCCAGCCACTTGCTCAAGGCGTTCCCTGACCAGCTGAGATTCCACATCCCTCCAGCGTGTTCTGGGTCGACCCGGGGTCTCTTCCCGGTCAGACATGCCCAAACCACCACACCAGGGGGGTGTTTGGGAGGCATTCTAATTATATGCCCGAGCCACCTCAACTGGCTCCTCTCAATATGGAGGAGCAGTGGTTCTACTCTGAGCAGCGGTTCTACTCCGAGCTCCCCCTGGATGACCGAGCTTCTCACCACATTTCTGAGTGAGAGCCCTGCCACCCTGCGAAGGAAGCTAATTTTAGCTGCTTGTAATCGCAATCTTGTTCTTTCGTTCATTACCCAAAGCTCATGACCACAGGTGATGGTAGGAACGCAAATTGACAGCTTTGGCTTCTGGCTCAGCTCCCTCTTCTCCATGGCGGACCAGTACAAACTACGCTTTACAGCAGAGGCTTCACTGATCAACTTATCTTAAAATACATTAATATATTTTTTAGTACATACTACATGGGAAGGACGCCATCTGACTGGTCTGCCATCTCATTTACATTTATGGCATTTGGAAGACACCCTCCTCCAGGGAGACTTACATTTGTTTTTTTTATACAACTTAGCAATTTAGAGTTAATGGCCTTGCTTAAGGGCCCAGCAGTGCCAGCTTGGTGATACTGGGGCTTGAACCGCCAGATTTGCAACCCAGAAGCCTTAGCCACTGAGCCATCGCTGCCCCATCTCAGGATTAAAAAAATTATTATTCAGTGTATAATGCATGAATCAAAATGACAGACACTCCGTTTGTCACGGTCAACTGAGCAGGCAGCGTAAATAATCATCACGCGTTAAAATAAACCTCCATATAAATCACATTTTAGTTTGTTTTTCTTATATTTTTGTGTAGAATATACTACAATTTTAAATTACAGAGCCAGTTTTCTTGTGCGTCCATGTAGTATGCACTAAACTCTGAATATGCTCGAAAACACTCCATTAACTGCACTGTTATATTAGCTCAGCTCGAAGCATACAGCTGACCCGTCTTTGTCATGGTTGAAATATGTAACTATAAACTACAGCTATATTCCGTTTTGGCATAGTTCAGTGCCATTCCTCACCATATGTGCATAATTGTAAATTATCCAATTATAAACAGATACATTTAAAATTCAAGCATCTGACACATGACCATTGATTTTGTTAGTATTCCAAATAGCATGAATGCTCAAGCTCCACAACACATAACAGAGAGGAGCTCTGATTAACATGAATTGCAGAGGAAATCATTTCTCCACACACAATTTTAGTAACATTTCCTGCGTGCAGCCACCCTCAAGTCACTTACCTCATCAATGTTGCCTTTTATTTCCTCCACTCTGCCTGCAAAGAAAAGAAAAATTGCCCCCTGGAGAAGAGAGGAAGAGTGAAGTGGATAGTTTCAAATGTATAGCTTTAGCATATTACTCAAGAATTTAAAATGGCTAAAGAACATCAAATGAGAGTGAGTGAGAGAGAGAGAGAGAGAGAGAGAGAGAGAGAGAGAGAGAGATACCTACACGTGGATATTGTAGCCGAAATGGCTTCAGCAGTTTCTCAGCATCAGTTACTTCTCCTTCACCAGTCCCTGGGGGAAAAAAAACCTTCTTATAAGGAGTTTAATAAACACACATACTTCTTTGCAAAGTTCGAAGTAAATCCCTTAAAGCTTTCTCAAGATATTGTGCTCACAAGAATGACCTGAATGAACAACCCCAAAATATAATGCCTGTGCAAAGGCATGGTTAAAATGTACAAATGTGCACTCTTTTTACACATTCCCAAGGAACCCACTTTATTTTGCAGTGCTTTATATTTTGGCTAATGGTCAGAAAGTGTAAACTATTAATAGTGCTTGCAACACAATGTAACACAACAGTAGAGGTGGATATGACAAAAATATTGTGGTGAAGATTTATTAATTTATATACAGTATATAGATTTTTGTACTTTAATTTGAGGGGAAACGTGATGCTGTACTTTTTTCCAGGTTATTGATTAAAATGATTGACTGGGCTTTTACTTGAGTGAAAAACTTGGGTACTTGTGGTAGCAGGTACAGGCAACATGCACTGCTGTTACCTAAGATAAATGAAAGGAAGGTATAGTAGCAGAGCAGCAGCAGGGCACAAAGCATAGAACGCAGGTTATGGGAGGTGGCCCCTTCATACAGCTGGGAAATCCCATAGTCCTACACACACACACACAGACACACACACAGACACACACACAGACACACACACAGACACACACAAAAAGAGGCATAAATTGAATCATTTAGAAAAATCTATTTAAATTTTCCAAAATATACTCCTTAGCAGCATATTTCTGTAAAAGCTATCAACATGAAATTTGGAACAAATATTTAACCCTTTAAAATCTTCCTTTACACAAATTTTCATTAATATATTTCATTGGGAACATTTCTAGCCTACTTCATCCATCCAAATGTCAAAGTCAAGTGCAGATTCATCATTAGGTTACTAATAAGAAATGCTCTCCATTAGATTAGATTCATGGTCAAAACGGGACTCTCCACCATCAGACTTTGAACGCGCACTTTTTTTCATCATCTTTCCATGACTGTGAGACATATTAAAAAAATAAATCAATAAAATTTGATGAATCCTCCACATTTAAATTTATAAATGCCTGTGTATGTGTATGTTGCAGGGTGAGGGGGTCTGGTTACACAAAAGGAGTGTGAAAAAGATAACACTGTGTGAAACATCACACAATGTAAACTGATGACTTTATGCCATTTTTGGATCTTTTAAAGAAAATAGTTCATGCATTACATCATTAAATGTAGGTTTTGCTGCATAAATGTTAGGAAGTTATGAAAAAAACATTCATTCATTTGAAGAAACTAACACAAACACATTTGTTACCTTGTCTCCGGAAAATCCAGCAAATTCCAAAACCTTGAGAATCCTCGGAGGAAACAAGGAAAGTGTCTGAAATAATGAGTAACACACCACTGGAAAAATAAGTTCAATCTAGCAGGTCATCTAGTCATTTATTAAGAGTTCCAAACAGCTTGTTTAACACACCAGGTTGAAAGCACCGATTCCGAACGCCACTCCTCCCTTCAGGTGCTTGTGATTTGGTCCTTTGAAGGAGCTGTGTGACTCAATAAACGAGTGGAGCTCCCTGTGTGTGAAATAACAGCACAGTTACTTTCTGTAACTGCACTATGATTGTGCTTTGAGCTTGTCTGAATGGAACTTCATAGGGAGAACATAAAATATAAAGTACATATGTTTAAACCCTAAGCAGTTTTCCAGGAATCAAACTGTATAATGACAAACCCATATGTGTAACTTAAATGAGTAAATGAATAGGGATGCATCTTACTTAACAACATTGAGGAGGTTAGAAACCTGGAATTATGGGGTCAGTACAACAACCTCCTCCTGAACGTCAGCAAGACTAAGGAGCTAATAGTGGACTTCAGTACTAAGCAGGAGAGGGATTACAAGCCCCTGATCATCAACGGGACCCCAGTGGAGATAGTGGACAGTATCCGGTACCTAGGTGTTTACATCACGCAGGACCTGACATGGTCCTGTCATGTTAACACCCTGGTGAAGAAGGCCCGG
>JAOUQZ010000024.1:15077595-15113553 GCA_028564935.1 Neosilurus hyrtlii | reverse complement strand
GAAAGCAAACACTGAGTGAATGAGGAGGAGCTTCTTCCCGCAGGCCGTTCGGGCCCTGAACCAGAACACTGGTACCTTGACTTTGTGGACTCTACCCTACTAATGAACATTACATCGTATATCAGCTGATTGTCGTACACACAATTTGCACGCTGTTCACCGTGCACTACTCCGCGCACACAACAACCACAGCACACTGGACATCTTGTGTGCGTTCTGCACCGACACTTTACAGTCACTTGACACTTTACATATAGCATTACTTGCATTTATATTTTACATTTTATATATAATTTTGTATTCAATATTTTAATTTTATTTTTTACATTTTTATATTTATATGACCTTTAACTCTCCTTTAAATAGTTATATAGTTATTGTTATTTTTCTTTCTTGATATTGATAGTTTATAGTTTATTCTTCAAATTTTAGGACAGTCGTAACAAGCATTTCACTGCATATTGTACTCTGTATGCTTGTGTACGTGACAAATAAATTTCAATTTGAACATTGCATCCTAAAAAATTAATTCACTTGTCAAACCACTAATCCTACTCGGGTTGCTGTGTCGACTGTACGGCAGGGTACCCCCCAAATAGCTCGCCAGTCCATCACGGGGCAGCAAACATGCGACCATTTACAATTCAATTTGGAACAGCCAATTAGCCTATTGGGAATGCCTTTGAACTGTGCAAGGAAACCAGAGGAACCAGAGGAAACCCAGCAAGCACACGGAAAATAGGCAAACTCCACACAGAAAGACCCTCTCCGAGCTCAGGATTCAAACCCGCAATCTTCTTGCTGTGAGGCGGATCTGCTAAATACTGATCCCGCATTCCTATTTTCACCCCAATTTGTGTACACCCCAAATCTCATGTACACTTCTTTAATCAGGGCGCTTACACCTTTATCCTTTGAATCTGATGTGAATCTGTGAATCTTACCATCCTGAATGGATACCAAATGAAAAATTTTGCTCTGCAAAAATCAGTGACATTTCATTTTTTTCTGCTGGATCAAACATTTGTGCAAATACAGACAAACTCATAGTAAACATTTGAAATCTGCTTACCCCAGATGCCCAACTTTTAAGCCCAGGATTTAATTCAAATTGTCAAAATTAAGTCCTTGTTTAAAAGATCAGTGCCAAAATTGACTGCACATGTTCTGCAGATGCAGCTGATAAGGATTGGGCTGAAAAACTCTGTAGCAGTAGGATCAAAGTGTACAAGGCTGACTTACTTGTATATGAGGTAGCTATTGCGTACTTTGATTCCTCCTTTAATGAAATTCACCATGTTCTCATCCTGTCAGCAATGGAAAAGTAAGAGGGGAAAAAGGGACACAGAATGACTCATTGGCTCCTCATTCAATGACAACAACTTAAGGAGGACGGAAAAAGGCCTGATTGTTGGGGCATTAGCGGGATCACCAGTTCATCATGTGAATTGATAATTAGCGGAAATTCTGTAAGATTGACTAGTAGGAAGGCGTCTTTATGGAATTTGAATTACATCAAGTACAGTGCACATATATATGAACCCCAAAATCTAAAAGTAGAATGTTCATGGTATATGTTTTATGAATTACAGTTAGGAGGCTTGATAGCGAGTGTGTGGGTAAATCTGTGCAGGTGTAGCTTTCAGTGAAAACTGTGTGTGGGTTACATGGCTGTTCGAGTGTACAGGGAGATTTCTGCCTGAAATCTCTTTACCAACCTGTAAAAATGTGATAGCAGCTCTTTGTAGCAAACATTCAGCATAACATGCCTCAGCATGGAGCTCCTCTAGAAACACATGCACAGTAAAAAGACTGCATTTAAAAGAGAATCGTGCAAAAGCCTTTTCCTTGTAAAGAGAAAAAAGACACAGGATTGTATGTAGCATCAAAGGTTTAAAAATACAGAGTAGTATTATATAGAGCTTGTACAAGATTTCCAACACTTCCCCAGATGTAAAGAGGTTCATGCTATATTACTGACCTTCAGATAGAACATCTCCTGCTGCTCTGGCTGCCAGACTGCCAGACCTCTTACGAAACCTGGAGAGGACACAACCACAGATACCCTCACTGATCATTCTCTCTAAATGTAATGCACATATATATATGCTAGCATAAACACATGCTCTTGTTTTATTGACAGGATGCGAGGTTCATGAAGTAGTATTGGCCGCTCTTTCACTTAACTCCGCCCCTAAATGCAAAACAGAATATAAAAACAAATCCTGGATTTTTTGACTCTTTTTCAGAGGCTTTAAAGCTATTTGATTAGACAACATGTACCATGACTTGGATCCGAATATAATTTTCTCCTGAAGCAGTGGCTGTTGGAAAAACACACACCCTTCTCTAAACAGCCTCTACATGACCACAGGGCAACATTCATTAAGCAGGCAGGGAATTATCAGATGTGGTCAGCTATTGACTGTTTCAAGCTACTGAGACAGGGCTGTGCTTTATCCCCATGCAAACACAGGCAAATCATTATTACTACCAAGTAACAGTTGTGTTTCACTTCATAAAATTGTACCTGTTTTTCCTAAAGATCAAAGCATCGTGGGCTTTTTCAACTGCTATCACATGTGCTTTGAGAAACTTTGACAGCCCACTTTCTATTTTAACTTGTCTTCATGGATGTGAGAATGCATGTATGTGTATACCTTTGGCATACTTCTTGAGCACTCTTCATTGTGTTTCCTGCGTTGACGATGTCCTCGTGTTGGAAGGTCATCATAGCCTGCATCTCTAACACTGTAGCGTAGATCAGGGCATGATACATACTCTCTTTACATCTGCAACATGACATCGTAGAGCATTACAGACAAAGCTATTCAACCATACCCAGCTAAAACCAACCTAGTTCAAGACTGCTTACTATTACATACATGTAAGATTAAAGGTTTACTACATTTTTCATGTTATGATACATTATTATATCATTGTGGTATCTACCTTATTTCTATTAAAGGCCATTCCAAAAACCTAACATTCGAGAGGCTCTAGAGTGGCAAAGCAACCGACAACGTAAGGTCTGTTGGCGAGGTAAATTCTTCAGACCACGATCCTGCTAAAAGACCCAGCTGAGACTGTTTGATGTCTTGAGATTTTGTTTCAGTATTTTATGACAACCCTCCTTCCCCATGATGGCATCTATTTTCTGAAATTCATCAGTCAATTTTCCAGCACACCCCACCGCATAATACTACTACACTCATGCTGCATATTTGGATAGCAGTTTTTAGATTTAAAGCATCTTTCCCACAAATATAGTGCTGACACACTATATAACAGTCAAAGTTACCTATTCTGACGTCCAAATGTTTTTCCTGCAACGGTCATCCAGAGGCACACAAGCTTCCACCAGCATTATCCTGAGGTCCACAAGTGCCCACCATCCTGAGGTCTTCAAACCCATTCCATCCTCAGTCACAAAAGCTCCCATCATTCCAAGGCCCACAGGCTTCCACCATCCTAAGGGTCCCAAGCCCCTTTTGCCCAGAGGCCCACAAATTCAAGCCATCTTGAAGCCTAAAAATTCCCAATATGCTGAAGTCCACAAGCAGCCACTATCCTGAGGTCCACTAGTTACCAATCTTTGTGAGACCAACAGTTTTCCAGCATCCCAATACTGGGAAACTGTTGGTCTCACAAAGATGGTTTCTTTCAGTTTCTTTCTTCAAACACGACTGTCTGCTCTAACTAGAGTGACGGTGATATTTCTAAGTTATAAGATTATGTCATGCACATGCTCCGACAATGTAACTATGTATTTTCAACCTCTGAGGAGTAATGTGGTTTGTAATGCTAATGCTAATTAATCAAGTTAAAGTTACTGCCACTATTTTAACTTGTATGTTCATGCCCTTGATATTCATGACGTTTTAAAATATTTCAAGAAGAGGGAGCAAAATCCACCACCGGAAGAGGAAAACACTGCAGGAGATGTACAATAACCTTACTTGTTTCTTTGTAGAAGAGAAAGTTTGTGCGTGTGAACTTTTTGCTATCACCACCATTCATTCCTACTACAGAACTACCGTTCATAATACCAGTGTGTTTATGTTTAAACTACTAAAGCACAACAGTGTTCAAAGCACAAAGTTCTTCAATAATCTAAAAAATATTTTTTTCCAAAGTAAGGTTTCATCCCAAGTTCCATGGGTTCCACTAATCCAAGATCCACAAGATACCAGGATTCTAAGGTTCGCCAGGTCATATTTTAACAAAAATCACAAATGTTCCATCATCCTGAAGCCCACAAGATCCAACCATCCCCAGGCCCATAAGTTCCTAACCTTCTAGGGTCCACAAACACAACAGCAAATATAAAGCTTCTAAGCTTTTGCTAGTCTTTGCAGCTTTTCACAACCTTTGTCATCTTTGAAAATATCCCATGGTCTTTAGGCCCACAAAGTCCTGATCCTTACATGGCCATGTGCATAGTCTTTTCACAACCTGGTCTTGAGATCTACATCATCTGCACCGTTTGGCTAAAATGAACCCAGATGGACTGTATTTATAAAACTTTCTAGGGTTTACATGCTGAACGTCACATGTTCAGCTGTAATGGAAAGTGATAGCACACAAAAACACACATCTGCCCACAGTATTCAGATTAGTGTTCAACAGAGTCCCAGGCAGGTTATATAACACGTTTTGTTAGCACATTTTACATAGACAATGAAAAGCTGACTGTGTTTGTTGTGGAAATTTTTGCCATTTCCACTCAATTATCTTAAGGTGTTATGAAATGCACTGTGTGTTCCTGAAAAAACTACAATAAAAGCACTCATATAATTAAGTACTCAAAAAGCAAGTATATTTCAGTGAGAGGTTTTATTATATCCTTTGATCTGGTTTTATTACATTCACAGAAATATTAACAAGCATTGCTATTGTCTCTGTTGTTTATTGTATTTCATATTAGAGGACCGCGTGGTCCATTTGGTAGCTACAACAAGTAAATTGAAGGCAATAATCATTCCAATAGGTAATCTAACTGGTAGTCCAATTCTCGTCATTATCAATTTAAGACCTGACACCAGTTCAACCATGTTCAAAACCTGACGCCTTCAAATTTTTACGATTTTCGACAAACAAAAAAAATATTATATTTCAAAGAACAAAGTTTCAAAGTTGAATTATACGTACTACCAAAGTTTCGACTTCTGAAATTTATGCAGTTATGGCTGTAAAATTATAGCTGAAATGAATGCTTTAAATTTTCAAACAATAATAGATACAGTTCTGAGATTTTCAACATTAATTAACAGGTATACATTGACCAGAGAAATGCACACAAGTTTACTTTTACTTAATTATTAAAAAGATGCCGCTTTAAGCCTACCTTAAAACAGAAACTAAACTTAATATTCATTAGAAATTTTATGTAACCTCAAATACCACAGCACACATTCATTACAAGAAACCGTACCTAGACAGATATAAATTTTCGCAGAAAATGTGATCTTTGCTTCCTTTTTGCTGTCTGTGAAAGGGGCAAATGTAATAAACACAAATACAAGTACAAACACATGCAAGATGCAAAAGGTGTCAAATTCAAGTATTTTACATGGTGCCTTTTTTTTTTGAGACGCTACCTACCCCACATGCCTTTACTGGCCATGGAATTAAAAGGTTCAAAAGATATCCTCAATATTTAGCTGTTCATAAATCACAAACAGTAAAACATAGGACCTTTATTTTAAACAAATTCATTGAATAGGTGGCCAAGACGCTGCACATAAAACTGGAATTCTTTTTTTTTGTTGTTTTTTTACTTTTTCTTTTATGGATGGCTAGATTTTTTTAGAATTTTCCATGTTCTAAAATGACGATTTGTCATTCACTGTAGCAAGTTACAATACATCAAAGTTGCGGTGTTTGCATTTCTCTGGTCTATATATGACTGTTAAATAATCCTGTAAATTTTAGAACTCTCTTTTCTTGTACACAATAAAAGCTTGCATTAAATATAACTGTATTATAAATATAATATATTTTGATAGTTTATTCTTATTCTTTACATTTTGGACAGTCGTACTAAGCATTTCACTACATATTGTACTGTGTATAATTTGTATGTGACAAGTAAAATTTTAATTTGAAAACTTTTCCATTAATTATTACAGTTTATCTACGTACGTATGTAAAAACTAAAAAGAATCAGAAAATTTGTTGATTCATATGGAATGACCCATCTCCAATTACAGTCAAGGTCAGACATTTACCTACACTCATCATGGATATGAATGCGATGTCCGTAATGAGCTTTCAATTATTTGTTCAAAATGTTCCTTTTCTGAATCATGCCACAACATTCAGCGTTCATAGAAAAAAAAAACAAGAATTTAGTGCACAGGGTTAAAATTATTTTAGGATTTCTGAAATCAACATAAGCTAAAACTTAGACATACAGGTTAAAAAAAAATATATACACTGTACAAAAAGCACCCTCAGTATTTGGTTCCATGCCCCTTAGCAAGGTTCACCTTAAACAGACACTCCTGAACATCAACAGGTTTCTGAAAGAAGTTCTGGTTGGATAACCGACCACTCTCTTTACCAGAAATGGTGGAGCTTGAATAAATTTATTGCTTTCCTGATATGAACCTATGCAAAGTCTTTGATAGCACTGAGACAAGGGATTGCAAAGGCCATTCCAAAAGTTTAACATTAGCCCTTTTGATTCATTTTGACACCAGCTTCGATATGTTAGGGTCATTCATCCTGGTGTCCAGTTGGAAGACCGAATTACATCCAAGCTGGCACTTTCTAGCAGATGGTTTGAAGTTACGCTAAGGTAGTTGAAGACTAAAGTAGTCCTCCAGTATTGTATCCACTTTGTTTGACTATCTTGAACTGCTGCTTAACAGTTGGTACTGTGTCCTTGGGCTAAAATACCTCACCTTTACACCTCCATACCTCTGGCCTCCAATCATCTGCACCAAATTTATGTCAATTTATGCATGGTGTTGAATAATAACAAAGCCTAATATTGCTATGACATTCATGTCCATTTATTCAAGAAAAGTATCTATTGAAAACAGGCTTCCCTGCATAAATCAGTGGTGAATAAGCGAGGCAATATAACTTCAGGAGGAATCGAAGCATTCCCTATTTCCTGGTTATGGCAGCCTCTATGTAATGTAGGAGTGTGTGTCTTTGGGTGTGAACCTGGGTAAACATCTCACATCCTGGTAAAGGGAGGTTGCTTTAAGCACATAATCAAACAGTGAAACATTTTAGCAGAAAACCACATCACAGTTAATCCAATCCTAAAAGAAATCATCATTTCAGGTATTTAAAAGAAGCACACTTTACTACTACTCTTGAACTCCCTTTTACTAGCACGCTCACAATGGATTCTTGGATCACGGTCAGCTTATTCCATGTTTTGAGCTGGGACTAGTGGATGTGAGAATAACAGAACTGTATTTAAAAAAGAAAAGGTTCTACTTGCTCTCACCGTGGCTGCAGTTTGTCCAGACTCTCACTGAAGTGGTTGTTGAGGAACAGATCCAAGGCCTCCATACACTCTTCAAGACATGCCTTTAAGGACGTCTGTGTGGAGCTAAATCAAGATAAACACATATAAACACCACAAAACATTCAACAAATGTATTTCTTGACAGAATGAAGCTTTGCCACCTGATAACACTGAGCCAGTGTTATCTGAGACGATAAAAAATTAATAAGCAAAGTCTTCCGCTTTGAAACATGCCCTTTATTAATTATAAATTATGCCTTATGATACAGTATACCTGGGGCTATAAAAAGCCCCCAGTGTAATAGGAGAAAGTCAAGTGGTGGTGATTAGTATGAGAGATTCAATAACAACATTTTAATATGTGCTAAGAGAAAAGATTTACTAAAGTGGTAGAGGATTCATTGGCATTGTATATGATATTAGGCCTGTGTTGTCATATAGAATTAACACATGCACACATACACACACCCTCACACACACAGTTGGTGGGAAGTGCTGGGAAATGTGTCACATGTAGGGCCTTGGGAAACCACACAAAACACCCAGCCCTAGAAGGAAGCAGCTTAATAATTACTTTTCACATGCGCATGGGTCAAAAGCACAAGTAGTGGTTATAATAATTAATAATACTACTACTACTACTACTAATAATAATAATTATAATAGATACAATTTAAGCTGTTTGTAGCACAATTTAGGACACATGCATGCTCCACTTCAATAGGAATGCCGATACATTGGTGTAATTACACAATCAGCTAATCAAGTAGCAAATTGCAATTTCTTCATGCAAATTCACGTTAGATGCCCCCCATTCTAACATTCACATCAAATATCACAATATGTCACTCGACAGTAAACTGTATAAAACCCTAATATAGGAGTAAAAATTAAGTATTTTTACATTTTATTTTTAAATTCTCATACTTTTTTCACGACAGCAACAAAGTATAACCCCCAGGTGTACATCCAAGTACAACCAACATCCAAGTGTGGATGGAAGCAATACGGTGTAATAAGGTCATGAAAATGATTTCTTCTAATGATGGTATTTTAATACTTATTTCACCATAGAAAAATGAGTTAGGAATAAACTTAGCATTTTAAATGCTGGCAATCATCAATTATCTAAAATATCCATAAATCTACTCTGGGTACGATTATTAGTATGTTCAAGCACTAACGTTATTAACTAAAAAATGAAAAATAATACTAGGTACAAAGCAAGTACCCTGTGTGTAACGTAATGTGAATACCAAACATTCCTCAGGAAACAATTTTTTAGATATATGCCTATATGATATATGGTTGTAAATGGATGTGCAACATCTAAATTAGAATTATTTTAAAAACTCCACACAAAGAGAGGAATTGTCAATGTTCTGCATGTCATCCTGGAGACTGCGAGTTCAAGTCCAGGTTGATGTATATAGCCATCCATGGCCAGGAGTCCACGAGAGCTAAATAACCAAGCTCTCGAAGAGGGAAGGATGGCATGCACTTGCTTCCCTGTCACACAGAGCGATCAGTGACCAGTCATGTGAGCTCATGCAAGGGGACAGACAGCGCTATTCTCTTAAGTGTTTTGCTGCCACTGAATATGTATACACAAAGTTCGGCAGGCATCACATTAATTTGAGGTAGTGCGTGAAAATGACAAAAAAAAAACCCAACTGCTTAACAGTGTGTGTTTAACACTCTTTGGAATTATGAAGTATACATATATACACAGTATATATTTTAGGTATACTTGCAGGCAGTGGATCATCGAAGGCACTTCTTTTCATGACTGTAATACATAGTTAAAATTACAGTTATTGCTCCGCCTGTGCAGTGACCCATTCAGGAGAAAAATGTGATCTCACACGGGCCACATCATGGGTGCTGGTGCCTGTCAGGTGAACTGCTGACCTCCTTTATTCTACTCTTCAGACTTCAAACAAAAAAGTTAAAACAAATCCAGTGAACAGCCATTCTGCAGGCAGAAACATCTCTATGATTGGACAGATCAGAGTAGAATCCAAGCTGGATTGATTTGACAGAACGTCCAGAGTAACAAATAACATGGAAAAGCATATCGGCTCACAAAAAAAGTTGAACATGGAAGCAGATGCACTACAACAGCAGGACAGGGATCAGAGGCAACAGTAGGCAGAGAATCCCTGAATCTAACCAGGAAGAACGACCAGGAAATGTTTTTCCAATCCTGAACTGGATGACGGAGATATATTTAAGTCTGCACATGGCACATATATCGGCAGAAAGGGGGGTGGGGGGGTGGGGTGGGGGGGTGTTGTACTGGTGTATGTTCATGCTAATACTAACTGTGTGTACGTCACTCACTCCCGCACTCATCTGCAAACCTGCTAAATCCTATCATTGATCACAGGGACACTGGGGCCTACCTCAGCCAACACGGGGCGAAAGGGGTACTCCCTGAACAGAAGCTTGCCAGACCATCACAGGGCAATTCACCATTCACCATTCACACTCACACCTAGGGACAATTCGGAACAGCTGATGTGCATGTCTTTGGACCGTAGGGGGGAACAGGAATACCCGGAGGAAACCCACACAAGCACGGGAACTTGAACCCAGGACCTTCTTGCTGTGAAGCAGACATGCTAACCACTACGCCACTATACTGACCCATGTGTGTACATGCACAGCCTTATTTGGATGAAAATCTTTGATGTTAGACAAAAAAGGACTTAAACAAACTGACTTAAGAGTTAAGATTCCCACACTCACCCTCTCTCTCTCTCACACACACACACACTTTTTTCTTTATAGGGACATTCATTGACATAATTGCATTCCCACACCCCTTACCTTAACCTTAAAGCAGGGGTGTCCAAACTTATCCGCAAAGGGCCGGGGTGGGAGCAGGCTTTCACTTCAACCAACCAGTAGCCCCACCTTCCACCAGTGTGAACCACTGACCTCAGAAAGTGATTGGATCGTGTATTCTATTGTTTGCATGTGGCAAAACCTGAAGCCAGCCTGATGCCATCTTGGTGAGACCACTTTAATGTTATAATGTGTAATAAGTTATACTTAAATAACGTACAAAAAAGGTGTACATTTCATTTTAAAACATTTTAACAGCACCATTTTGAGATCCTAAAGCAAGGTGGTCTCACCAAGATGGCTGTCACCTGGCTTCAAACTGAAACACTAATGTGCATTCTAGTCTTTTTTTTTTTTTTTTTAATAAATCAGTGATTGAAACAGGTGGAAGGTGTGGCTACGTCTCAGTTGAAAATAAAACCTGCACCCACACCGGCCCTTTGCAGAAAAGATTGGACACCCCTGCCTTAAAGGAAAAGAACTTAAAGCAAGGATATCCATTCTTTTCCGCAAAGGGCCGGTGTGGGTGCAGGTTTTCTTTTCAACCAAGACGTAGCCACACCTTCCACCTGTTTCTATCACTGATTTAATAAAAAAAAAAAAAAGAGGAGAAAAAAAAGCCTTAAGATCTCAAAAGGGAGCTGTTAAAATGTTTTAAAATGAAATGTACACCTTTGATGTAATTATGTCACCTTTTTTGTACATTATTTGAGTATTACTTAATTTGAAAACTCAATCTCAGAATGATGACATAATCAATACCTATATAAACATGGGGAAGTATTGCCTCAAGCATAATTTTCTTGAGTGTTTCTAGAATTTGTGCTTAAATTAAATAATCCTGGTGCATACATAGTTTCATTATGATTAGCCACTGAGTAGCACCTCCAGCACAGATCTGTCAATACATGGCATCAGTGTAATCCCACTCAAGCATAAACATGCTAACATGGGTGTTGATGACATCATCCTTAGGCTCATTTTTCAAATAATTGTCCATAAAATTGTTATTATAACAGAAACTCTCGGCCTGAGGTTTGCACACATACAGAAACTGATGCAGGGATTCAAGCTTTTAAATAAAAAAGTTGTCTTGTTCTTTAAATCATCACAACTGACCCCAAATAAAACTAAAACAAGGTCTTAACCGTCAAACACACTTTTTCTAGGAAGCCAAAAGAGCCGTCGGTTCTCAAAAATGTCCTCATTCTGTTGGTTTTAAAGGGATTTCAGTCCTCAGTGTGTGACAAATACATACAATAAAAACACACACACCTCAGTGTGGCTTCAAAAATTCAACAAGGGCACAACGAGGAAGGGAGGAGGGGTGTGAAGAAAAAAATTGTAAAAAAAAACAAATTCACCACAAACAAACTGAAGCAGCCGGAACTCAGAGCTCAGCACTTCTACAGTATGGAGGCTTTAACACCTCCATTACTGCCAGGACGACACCAGGTCCAGCGTTAAACGTCACAACACGCACACTATTTACGGTAGAAAGCAATAAAACCACGTCTTTAATAAAACAATCAACCCATTGAAAGGAAACCGCTAATTAAGGAAACCTCCGGAGGCGCAGTTACCGGTGTATTAGCGCGTTCACCCCGCAGCGCGTGAGCAGCTGCACCCGAGCGCCAGCTGCTGCTACTTACTTCGCATTAACAGGTGCATCCTTCCCGTTGGACATGATTTCAGTCCCGAGTCTCCTCTGAGTGCCGGGTGTAACCGAAACACCTGTCGGAAAGTGCTCCGGGCTCGGCGAAACACTTCCGAGATCAGAGCCGATGATTCGGGCGCTCAAGCAGCGAAGTCGCGTCGAGTTCAGGAATCCCGAGGACTTCAGCAGGAAGCGTTCGGTCGTGTGAAGAGGTTGAGCCGAGAACACGACCGCTGCTTGGCTCCTCCTCGTCACCGCCAGACTGGCTTCATGCCACGACTGCAAGAATTGGCTGGTTTATTTATTTCACTACACTCTGCGAAGGCGGGGTACAACAACCTCAACCTCAACAGCTCCCCACACCGTCACCCTCACTCACACTTACACCAACAGACAAATAAGCGAATGGGCATGACTTCGGAATGTCGGAGAAGACCGGCGTACCCAGAGGAAACCCACACAAGCACGGGGAGAACATGCAAACTCGAACCCAGAACCTTCTTGCTATGAGACAGAAGTGCTGACCACGATCGTTCATTCATCTTCTAAACCGCGTAATCGTAATTAGGGTCGCGGGGAGGCTGGCGCCCATCTCCGCCGACTCTGGGCGGAGGCGAGGGTGTGGGCGGGGGCGAGGGCGGGGTACACCCTGAACCAACAATCACACAACCATTCGCGCTCACTCTCACTCCTAGGGGCAATTTGGAACAGCCAATTAGCCTATCTTTAAAAAATTAGCATGTTTTTGGACTGTGGGAGGAAACCGGAGTACCTGGAGAACACCCACGCAAGCATGGGAGAACATACAAACTCCACACAGAAACGCTCAAGCTGGGAATCGAATCCCGGCCTTCTTGCTATAAGACAGATGTGCTGACCACTATGCCTCCGTGCCGCCTAGTTTATTTCATTCATTTTCTAAGCCGCTTAATCATAATTAGGGTTGCGGCGAGGCTGGTGCCCATCTCAGCAGACTCTGGGCGATGGCGTGGTACACCTTGGACAGCTCGCCAGGGCCAAAACTCACACAACCATTCACATTCACACTCACACCTAGGGGCGGTTTGGAACAGCCGGTTAGCCTAGTGTGCATGATTTTGGTCTGTGGGAGGAAACCGGAGTGCCTGGAAAAAACCAATGCAAGCATGCAAACTCCACACTGATGCTCCGGAACCCGGGAATTGAACCCCGGCCTTCTTGCTGCGAGGTGGACGTGCTAACCACTGCGCCACCGTGCCGACTAGTTTATTTATTTCAACTGTGTATAAAAAAACCTGACTGGAGAAGGCTAAATCTGAAGCAAATGATTAGTATAAGGTTTGTTAACCTACTTCTATAGCAAGGGTTCTCAAATCTTTTATCCAGGAACTGGCCATGCATCCATGCATTCATCTATCCATCCATCCATCTATCTAATGTCTGCTCATGTTGAATTTGATGTCTCAAAAAATTTTGGATGGGGTCTACAAAAGGCTGGAAAAATAAGTGGTACTAAAAAGAAACAGCTGGAACATTTTGCAAATACTGTGTAGAGATTCACCAATCTGCAAACAAACTGTCATCAAATTGTGGAAAAACTTTAGAATAATGACATAAAATTCATCTAAAATTGCAGAGACTTTGAATACCTCATCACCTATAGTACATAATATCATCAAAAGATTCAGAGAAACATGGTATGCAAGGGGCAATACTGAAAATCAGTACTGGATGGCGATGATCATTGGGCCATCAGGTGGTGTGATTCTGTCATGGAAATCATTGCATGGGCTCATTGCGGGGAATTTGGTTTCTATCTATCGATCTATCAATCTAACATGGGTAGTCCTATATCCTACATAGGAACAAGGTGATCTCATCGTTCCATTATCTAGGGGATTGAAAAATATTATCCTGAGTGGATAATGCTTGAATCAAAGTAACTGACATTAATGGTTTGTCACGGTCACTTGAAGCAGGTGATGTCATCATTGTCACATTGTAAAAAAAAAAAAAATTGTCATATTTATAAAAAAATAAAACCATAAAAGTCTTGTTTTAATTGCTTCTCTTGGGTTTCCACACAATATATATTAAAATTCATTCATTTATTTTCTGAACCGCTTCAATCTAATTAGGGTCACGGGAAGGCTGGCGCCCATATCAGCTGACTCAGCGCGAGGGCAGAGTCCACCCTGGACAGCTCGCGAGGCCATCGCAGGGCATATATTAAAACTTTGAATGAGTATACTCAGCACAGCTTACTTACATTTCTGTGTAGTATGTAATTCTGAATGAGTAGGCTAACATCTCTGTCATGGTAAATATATGTAAAAAATACAAAACTACAAAAATCTAGTTTTAGTTGGCTTTTTATGTTACCATGTAGTATATACTAAACACTTATTTGCCTCAGGCTTGGTAGACGTCGCTGAATTGAATAGTCTATTCAGTGGCATCCACCTCAGATTCTGAAAATGTCTGGTGGAGCGAACACACGTGTTCACTGATCTTTTGGGTGTTATGGGTACTCGGACACATACATGCTCGGTCTAACTTGAAGACAAAGTTGAAATTGTAATTATCTAATTAGATCCCAGCATTAGACCTACTGAAAAATTTGTGCCTATGTAAATGTAATGAGTATCGTAATATTACTTTACTTTAGTACAATTTCCGTAAGCTCTCAAATGTCTTGTAATAATAACATGAACAATATATAGCTCACGCCAAAGATGATAACTTACTAGGGCCGAGCGCTCACTTGTAGACTGCGGACGGACAATCAAACACACAATTTCCTTCCACATAGCTCACGCAAAAAGTAATAATTGATAATTATGAAAGTTGGCACCATATATAGACAATGTTTTTAACAGTAAGTGGTGATTTTCTTAATTTTAATAAAAGAAAAAAAATTAAAACCCCTGTTGTTCTCCAGATAGCACTTTGAGAACCATGGCTCTAGAACAATTTATTACTATTTATTCTAAAACCTCTGTGCTGACCAAATTTAATGTATAAAGCTGATATTAAAATAAATAGGAGAGCTGAAAGATTATACATCCCTAAAAGTAAACATATAGTTCCTCTCAGTTCCCTTATGACTTTTTCAGCCTCCGCACCTTTGTTATTTATCACTGCTTGACATGTTTTATATAACTTTTACAGCTGTTGACTCAAGTTCAGTGACTGGTTTTCTAAATGAGAGTCAGCTCATTTTCTGAAGCAGATCCTCTATTGCCTTTTATATAATCACACTATAGATTTCTTTTTTTGAATGAAGCTCATCAGATGATGGACTAACTACAAAACGTATTCAGTATTTCATTAATCATTTTTGGTCTGATTAGTGAACTGGAGACATGATTTGCTCAATGAAAAGCTGACAACAATGAATGTCCCTACTCTTAAATACAGTCTCCTGAGCTGCTGTGAGTCACCATAAGAAGCCTGTAATAATAGCAGTAATAATTCAGCAGTACTTTCTATAGATAAATTGTAGATGAGAGAAGACATTTAAGGCATAGTGGTTAACATGTCAGACTCATAGCAAGAAGGCCCTGGGTTCGGGTTTGGGTTGCGAAGGTGTTTCTATGTGGAGTTTGCATTGTCTCTTCATACTTGCTTGGGTTTCCTCCAGGTACTCTGGTTTCCTCCCACAGTCAGAAGACATGCACATTAAGCTAATTGTGCTAATAGGTTATCTAGATGTTATTGTGAGTGTATATGGCTGTGTGTGTGTGTGTGTGTGTGTGTGTGTGTGTGTGTGTGTGTGTGTGTGTGTGTGTGTGTGTGTTGGCCCTGCAATGGACTGATGAACTGTTGAGGGTGTAACTCCAGAGTTGGCTTTGATAGACTCCAGCCTCCTTGCAACCCTAAAAGGGTAAAGCATGTTAGAAAATAAATGAATGAATGAATTAACAGGGATAACAACACATTTTAGATCATATGAAGTAGCACTCTTCTCTCCACTGGACTCCCACAGAACCGAACTGGATAAGCAAACAGTCCGGTAACACATTAAACTTTATTATAAAATATAATAACTTCATACAGAGAATTATATGGAAATGAAAAGAGGCTCGTAGTCGGCGAATGATAAATCTTTGAGTGGTCCTTAGCATAGTTGTTTGAGCAGTAATAAAATAGTTATATTAATAATAAAATTAGATCCTATCCTTTAGATATATATAGCTTATCTATCAAGGTTGCTGGGGAAGCTGGAGCCAGTCCCAGCTGACTGGAGTATCTGGAGGAAACTGACGCAAGCACAGGAAGAATTTGCAAACTCCACACAGAAAAGCACTGACTGGTCATGAGATTTGAACCCAGAACTTTGTTGCAGTGAAGCGACAGTGCTAATCTTTAAGTCAGTGTGCCTCCCACATAAATACATATAGTACTAAGTTTGGGCCCACCTACTCATTCTAATCAAATTATTTAGGTGTGTCCAAGCATTTGAGTCAGACTGGTACACAGAGGAAGCATTATGTAATTTATTTGAAATGTGTTACAGGTGTGAAATGCAGGAATATAATGACAGTATATTTAACAGTTATGGAGGTGGATGTCACTGATAACTCCCCAGAACAGAATGGAAAAATACACAAACCATAAAAATCTCATTTTAGTTTGCTTTTCTTATGTTTGTGCTTAGTATAAACTCTGACTGAGTTTAAAAACACGTCATTATATGATCTGCTCATGGAGTGCGGAGCTTATCTGTATCTGTAATGGTTAAAACACTTACAGAAAAATAATAACAGTATGTTACTGTGAAGTGCATACTAAAAAAAATCATCGAATTGAATTCTTTTATTTAAATACAATTGTTGAAAGATACAAAATCAAATCAATCAGATTTCCCATGTAGTATGTAATCAAAATTATTTAAATGAAGCTCACCAGACAGAAAAGGAAACAACTTGGGTTTATACTGTCTGCAGTGAAGTACAAGCCAAGTCAATAAAAAACATTTTTCTCTTTTTAATTAGCATTTTACATACTGTGCAAACTTTTTCTGATCAGGTGTTTTTCGAATATTATAACATGCTAGTTGTGCAAACCAAGTCACCACTGTGTCACATACTGGTAAAACACTAAATCCTGTTAATATAAGAGAAAAACTATCAACTGCAAAAAACTAACTCACTGAATCAATCATCATTTTCACGTGATTAGACACTCAGATGCCATAGACACAATTTCCAGATCTTATTCATTTAAAAAGAAACAAAACTCTAAACACACTGTCATTCAAACAGTACATTTTCTAGCATCACACTTTAGTACAGAGTATACATGGAATAATCACTTTAGCACACATGGAATAATCACAACTTACACACAGTAACACAACATTCAAAATTGTTCACTTGTGTCCATTGTGTTTTAAACCATTCATTAATTTATTTGTTAATCCTACCAGGGTCACGAGGAGGCTGCGACTTATCTCAGCCAACTCTGGGTGAAGGCGGGGTACACCATAAACAGTTTGCCAGACCATTGCAGGACCAACACACACAACCAATCACACTCACACCTAGGGGCGATTTGAACCAACCAATCAGCCTAATGCGCATGTCTTTGTACTGTGGGAGGAAACCAGAATACCCAGTGGAAACCCATACAAGCACAGGGAAAGCATGCAGAGAAAGAGAAACGCTGTCGCCAGGCCTGGCACATGAACTCAGGACCTTCTTTGCGCGAGGCAGAAGTGCTAACCACTATACTATCG
The DNA here is from genome assembly GCA_028564935.1 of Neosilurus hyrtlii. Classification (NCBI taxonomy): domain Eukaryota; kingdom Metazoa; phylum Chordata; class Actinopteri; order Siluriformes; family Plotosidae; genus Neosilurus; species Neosilurus hyrtlii. The sequence continues at coordinate 15,095,838 of JAOUQZ010000024.1, read as the reverse complement.
ATGCTCTGAGTCAGAAAACAGAAGATAATTCAGTTTAAAAGCAAGAAGCGTGTGTGAGCTGAAGTGTGATTTCAACAATCAGGAAAAAGTATTTGTTATACTGCTATACTATATTTGTATTAACAGTATTACAGGAATCCAAGAACCAATGCAGGATCATAGTATGAACACCTCTAAAAAACAGGAGTCTCTTGTTGTTCTGCTGGTGTTTCTAAATAAAGCAAATAGTCTCCATGAAATACAAAAGTGGATTACTGAAAACTACAGTTATGCTGAAGGAATCGGCAGTGTTGGCCTTGGCACATTCGACCGTGTTATGCAGCACAACTAGATAAGAATGAGGCATGGCTTTTGGTAACAAGCACTATTTGAATGCACCTGAAACAGCAGCGATATCAATGTGGGGAAGTAGGTGTATATTCAAAAGTACACTATTACTATATACTGTACTGGTTTGTACTTAAAGCAAAATATGTGTCCAGACAGGAAGACTTCCAAAACTACTTATTTTTCTCTACTGAGAGGATGATTAAACTGGATTTTATTGAATTCCAAGTTTTTTTGTTTGCTTTTTACCCCTCAGCCGGTTATGGTATGGTCGTATTGTTGTGGCGGCCGGGTGGAGTGACAATAACTTTGTCCTGGCCGTTGCTGGCTCATGCGCAGGCCAACTTTCTGAAATCTTGCAGCGGCAGTCCCTCTGACCTAAACCTGTGCGTGGGGTAGCTAATTTGCATATGTGATGTTTGACCTTGGCACAGTGACCCTGAACATATAAAATGTGTCCTGCGCTTCAGGCATCATGGCTGAGGGGTTACGACATTCTATAGAATGACCTTTTTTAACGGCGATTGCGAACTATACAAGCACATTAGTATCACTCTTTGGTCTGGGATACTCTGCTTTAGCTTACAGACTAATTCAGACAGACAGTTTACTCAGTCTCCTGCTTCCCTCTCTCTGGAACACTCACAGTACTCCCATAAATAGGCTCATTATCTAGCCAGATAAAATACAAACCATGTAGAAACTTCACCATAGTTTAACATGAAGTATAGCTGGTTATCCTATAACTCTAATGGTAATTGTAGAAATGAATCATTTTGTAAAAGAGTTGATATCACAAGCAGTGGGAAGTCATCTTTACAGTTTCTGAGTGTAGGAGGAGGAGTGAGGGGCTTCCAAGATGAGAACCTCAACACCTGGGTCGTCACTGGTGGAGACTGTTGGATTTGTTCAGTAGTAGGTCTGTCCTTCCTTCTTTTGCCTTTTAATAATGGAATTGGATTCATAATATCCTTATTTATCCTAGCTGTGAAAACTTCTCCAGTTGAAATGATCTAAAAAGCTGCGATTAGGTTTTTCCAGCCCTCCAGATGATGATGATGATGATGATGATGATGATGAGGACCTCGACTGTTCGATAAGTTTTTATGAAGCAGGGTTTAATAAAGCTCACAAGAGGTTGTAATATAACTGATCAAATGCTGAGCTATTATGGTGGCAACGTGACCCAATGTGGACCCATCAGTACCTGTCGGGTTCCCTACTGCTGTATTATGGTAATATTTAGATATATCTAAATAATGGTCAATAGGTACTTAAATTGTTTATCAATACCTTGAATTTTATGAATATTTACATTCCCTTATTCTCTAAAAATGTAAAATAATTTTTCCCTCAGCATGGTAGTGGAAAGTTTACAACCAAAAGCCCTGTACTAGGGAAAATCTACTCCTGGTAATGGATGCCATATGATGATACAGGAGTGGAATCTGTTCAAGGCTGGATTTGGCATTCTAAATGATTCTTGTCTAATCATGTAACAAGGAAGAACATTTCCTGTGATGTCGATGAAGTCCTGTATCCTGATTCAGCCTTGAGGCATGATAGTGAAGCAGGATGTATTGATTGACATGCATACTGTAAACAACTATTGGTGATTTTCTCTCGCAGGTTTTATATAGCATACACGTAAATACATAAGTGCAAATATCTCAAATAAAAGGTTTTCCTCCTGCTATGCCAAGAGTCTAGTGTTTTACATTTTTCTGTGTAGTGTGTACTAACTGTGAAGCAGTGCTTATGCACTGACCATGTGAGATGTGACAGCATATTTTGGTATAGTTTTGAGTGAAATAACTGATTTTTTGTAAAACAAGACAAAGGTATGTGGATATAAGTTGAAGTTTGGATTGTTTTTTCCTGCTTTCAGAACAGGGGGCACGTTTTTTTGGTAATTTGTTAATACCATGCTGAAATTCTGCCAGTAGGTGGCAGCACAAGATAAACGAATTCACATATTTGTGTCTAATCCAAGACTCATTGTATTTCATCGTTTAATGGAGGGATAGTGGATCTTTGTTTGCTATATTTAAAAAAAAACATTTAAAAAATGGAACTAAGATTAAATTAATTTTGATAAGGATAGTATTACAGTAAGCCAAGCAGGGGCTGTGGTGTACTTTATTTATTTAATTTTGGCTTGGTGGAGGTTTGCGCTGTCTGAGTGCTGTTGTTCACTATACTGTCAATTCAGCCAGTTTTTCTCACATTAGGCATTTGCTTGGCATTAAGTCATGGGTGCATAGTAATTCTTGAAGTCCCTTTTAAATAATTAGTAAAAATATGCATATTTCTTTGTATATAGTAAATCACTTTATTTAAAAAGTCTCTATGTGTGATTTCCAGCAATCAACTGCTGATACATAACTCTGCCCAAAGGTTCTTATACTCTAGGGTCCATGTCTGTGTTTCCCAGTACCTATGATCACCAGTGCCTATGTTCCCAGTACCTATGATCCCCAGTGCCTATGTTCCCTAACCCTAACCCTATTAACATTGAAAATGTGAAATTATGAATATTCCATAAATTGTAAAACATCGAGACTGGGGAACATGGGGACAGGGGAACATCGGGTCTGGGGAACACAGGGAGTGTGAAATGGGGCTGATCCCATACTCTAAACCTCTCATCTAGAGATATCTCTGTTCCAGGCAACAAGCTGCTGTTGTGAATAAAGGAAATATCAAGTATCACTGTCGGTGTCAGATAAATGGAGAGAAGTATACAGCAAGGGTTAATTTTACAATATGAAACAGCCAATTAGCTTAACATGCATGTCACTGGACTGTTTGAGGAAACCAGAGTACCCAGATGAAACACATTCAAGCATGTGAGCCTGGGACTCAAACCCAGGACCTTGCTGTGAAGCGTATATGTTAACCACGACGCCACCCTGCTAAATGTTGCTTTAAAAGAAAAAAATTCTATTCTTTTATCCAGTTATTTTCAAATGAAAGTATTAAATTAAATGTATTTTAAATTAAATTGTGATAGTGTTTATATTTGCTGTTTTGGCAACAGGGGGTGTGACTGAGTTCAAGCAGTGAAGCAGAGAGTGAGAAAGGTAAAATGAGTAATGAGGGATTGTCTTCACCTGTGTGTGGTTAATGGTTAAATGGGGTTAATTCATGTTTTACTTTACTTCCCCACTAGGCTGCCAGCTGCCAAGCAGATGCTACAGAGAGATGAAGCTGACCTTACCTCCCCTTACCCAGCCGAGCCAAACTTGAGCCAGATGTTGAAATTAATTTAAATTAATTTTGTTCTTTTTCTCAGTGTGTGTGCTTGAGTGCCAAAATGTGTAGGACACAAAAGTCTGTGTAATAAAAAAAGTCACTGCCCTGTTCTCCCAAGCCTCGACCTCCTGTCTGCATTTTCCATTCCCATTCACTAGGTGAATCACAGTTCAAACTGTAAATTTTGACAGTCAGGATTCAAGATTTCCTTTACTGTCATTTCTCAGTGCTAAATACATACGCTTACGTAAACACATAAAAATTAAATGCAGTTTCCAAACAGGGCAGAGCAGAAAAAAAAGTAAAACAATCCAGCTTGGATATCAAATTATAATATATCCAAGAGAATATGATACAAAAATTAGTTAGTAGTTAGCACATCTGCTTCACAGAAAGAAGGTCCTGAGTTCAAGTCCCGAGCTTGGTGAGAGTAATTCTGTCTGGAGTTTGCATGTTTGCTGTGTGCTTGCATGGATTTCTTCCATGTACTTTGGTTTCCTTCCACCGTCATGTACATTCAGCTAATTGGTTGTTCCAAAACTGACCCTAGGCGTCAGTGTGAGTGTGTATGGTTGTGTGTGTGTGTTGGCCCTGCATTGACCGGTAAGCTGTTCAGGGTGTACCCCACCATCACCCAGTGTTGGCTGAGATGGCCTCCAGCCACCCTGTGACCATAATAGGATTAAGCTGCTCAGTGAATGAATTAGTGAGTAAGGTCATGTCATGTGATTTTCTGAATCACTGTGTCTAGGTTACAGGGACACTGGAGGCCATCTCAGCCAACACTGGAATTGTTTACAGTATGCATGTCAATCAATACATCCTGCTTCACTATCATGCCTCAAGGCTGAGTCAGGATACAGGACTTCATCGACATCACATGCAATGCTGAACAGTGCGCCAATCCATTGCAGGGCAAAACCATTCACACTTACATTCACACCTAAAGGGCAATTGAGTTCATCCAGTTAGCTGACTGTGCATGTATTTTGATTGTGGGAGGAAACTGGATCACCCGGAGGAAAACCATGCAAGCACAGAGAGAACATGCAAACTCCACACAGAAATGCCCGAGTCAGGCACGGGGCTTGAACTACGTACGTGCTGTGAGGCAGACATGCTAACCCCACCCTGTTGCCAATGTATAGAAAATGTACACTATATGGGGTTTTGGGAAAAGTCAAGAAATAACAAGTATAAACATTCATATAATAATTTTGTATTTATTGTTTACAACACATGCCCTGTATGTCTGCCTTTATGCTCTGCTCATTTACTCAGCTGTGTGTATTGTGCTTTCTTTTTTTTTTTTTGGAATCAACATTTGTGCGACCCATTCCAATTGCTTCCTGACAATTCAGGCACCTATGAATATCCTAGGTTGCCCCATGTTGGCTGACTAAATTTCTGCACTACGTGGAACCATACCTTAGGTCATATGCCACACTCATTACTTTACTGTTATGAAAGACTAAGTGGGAATAAATTTTTGTTATACATCCTTTGTAAAAAAAAATTTAGCTGAAAAGGGTTCAGGGTGGCACAGTGGCGAAGTGGGTCCTGCATTCATTTTCTAAGTTGCTTATTTCTAATTAGGGTCACAGAGAATCCTGCGCCTGGACAGCTTGCCAGGCCATTGCGGGGGCCAACACACATGCAACCATTCGTACTCACATTCACATTTGTGGTCGATTTGAAACAGCTAATTAACCTCCTGTGCATGTTTTTGGACTGTCAGTGGAAACTGGAGTACCCGAAGGAAAGCCCATGCAAGCACGGGAGAATATGCAAATTCCACACAGAATCACCCGAGCCCGGCAATCAAACCCAGGCCCTCTTGCTGTGAGGCGGATGTGCTTACCATTGCTCCACTGTGCCACTGTGCTGTTACAAATTATTATTTCATTTATATATAACATATGTATTACACACTTATTGATAGATGTTTAATAATCCTACAGAGAATTCATTAAAGTGCATATATGCTATACATAGTGCTATACAAGTAAAGGAAGACATGCATGTATTTAAATAAACATCTTTATTTTATTAGAGGATATATTAATTTTTTTTTTTTTATTTCATAATGACATAAAATATACTGTACATTCAGTATACTACAAATACATAATTAATTTGTAATGAGTGATAGATAATATTATTTGCTGTTTATATACACAGAACTTTGATAGTGATTTAAAAAAAAAAACATTATTGTCTTAAAATATCACTCCTATAATATTCATCACAGATACTTTAACTGCAAAATTGGCTTTAAAAAAAAAAGTATTTTAAAAGGTATAATAGAATGCCAGTAGAAAAATCACATTTCTTAAACAACAGAAAAGTTAAACATGAATCATATTAAATCATAGCATTTAAATATTCTTTTGTGTACATACTAATCAGCCAAAACATTACAAACACTCGCCTGGTCTGTAGCTATGCAGCCCCATATAAAGCAAGCTGAACTGCATTGTATGTTCTGACACCTTTCTATCATAGCCAACTTCAACAGTTTGGGTTACAGTAGTCATTCGCTCCCCTTGCACATCAAGGAGCCTTGAGCACCCATGACACTCTTGTTAGTTCACTGCCTGTCCATTCTTGGATCACCTTTGTCTGGTACTTACCACCGCATACCAGGAATATCCCACAAGACCTGCCATTTTGGAGATGAATAGACTTACAGTAGTCATCACAATGTTGCTCTTGTCAAAGTCCCTCAGATCCTTTTGCTTGCTCATTTTTCCCGCTTCCAGCACATTAACTTCGAGAACCGACTGTTCACCTTATCCATAATACAAAGTGCCACTGTAACATCCTACTGGATGTTATTTACTTCCCCTGTCAGTGGTCATAATGTTTTTAATGTTATGACTGATAAGTTAAAATGTTATGACTGATAATTGTTCTCATGATAAAAATTAAAACTTTTAAAAGAAAACCTAAGAATGATTTATTTTAGAACGGTTTAGAATGTTTTTCAGTAAATATGCATTTGCCTATTTTAGATACTCGGGATGTTCTTTTGGTCAGGTTTCAGGCTACTGTAGATTTTATTTGGCAGTACAAGGTCATGGAGACAATCATGGCGAGGAACTAAAAAAAAACAGAAAAGAGAAACATTATTTTGAGATTATTTTCAACAAAACAAACTGGCGATAAGCTATGCACAATAACCCCATCTTTATTCAAACTCGAACTGTTGATTCGAGAATTCTTGACATTATTTGATAGTAAGCAGGAAAGTGGCTATATTACCTCAAGCCCTGCGATGCCCAACGCCACACCTATGATGATAACCAAATTCGAGTTCAATACTCCTATCAATGCAGGGAAACATCCTTTAACATTCTGTGGAAGTAAACGATAAAATCATTTGATCAGAGAGAAGACAAGAAGACTGGGATGTTAATTATTTTCACTTTGAAAGAAAATTTTGGTGAAATATTTTGTATTTTAGTGAAGCAAATGAACAAGAAATGCTTGTTGCTTGTTTACTGTTGCAGTATTCACATCACATTAGCTCTTTTGGCAGCTAGATTAACAAATTGTCTCTGCTAACTAAGACTAATAACAATTCCCAGGATTTACCTCAGCTGTAGCTGAACTGTTTCTACAAGGCTGTTGCTGCAAACAGCACTGAAACGGATACAGATGGTTCGTTTCGACGAAAGGGGAACCTGTGAAATCTGAATAGTTGTTGAATCCACAGCAATTCAACTAGAAGACAGAGCAATTCACAGACAGAGGGGTGTTAAACAAACACTCAACATAGATATTCTCATTTAATTAAGCTTATTTTAAGCAGGACCCTATTTCCTAGAAAGTATGTCTTTAGTCACCACTACATAACAATGTAAATATTTGTTTCCTGAAACTACACCTTCAAATCTTAGCAAAACAAGAGACGCTATCAAAAAATGGTATTAAGATTTGTTCCAGAGTGAAGCGTTCATTTGAAGCTTGTGAGTTCAAGCCCCAGGTGATTTATGGATGCCCATGAGAGCTGATTGGCTGAGCTCTCAAGGAGGGTGAGAAAGCACACACTCTCCTCCCTGTTACTTACAGTGTGTTACGCTACTACTGATGATCCATGAACTGCATTTAAAATAAAAATACAGTCAGATGGGATCACAGGCCTCAGAGGATGCAAGTGACACTTTCACCCTCCCTGCTTGGTAGCCAATGTGTGATAGAGTAGAACTGTGTGGGACGGGAATTGGATAGGACTAAACTAGGGTAAAAATTTCTATCAAGATTGTCTGTAATTAACAACTAAGTTTACCCACCAAGCTCATGGTGGTGTTCCACAGAACCGTGAAATCTTGATTCTTGCCATAATCTTTCCGAATACTCTCCGCTACAACGAATCCCAGTTGACCTGTCATCGTTTTTAACTGCAAGAGACAGAATTTGTAGGAGGCATTATTGGGAAGGAAGTGGTCTAAAGCAGTTCTCTGAAAATATGAAGGCTGTTACTTACTAGGTCCTTGAACACCACAATCAAAATAGCTCCAGCAACCTCAGCAATGAAGACTATCAGGATAATGACGAAGAACTGGGGAAAAAGAGCAGAGAAAACATGAGCTAAGCACAGCACCAAATCACAGCCCAATTCTACAGCTGTATAACATATCTAGGCCACCCTCTTCATATACTAGTGGGTATAATTATAATTATTAAAATAATATACTTTATGCAAAACCCTCTAATGCAGTACCAGTAGAGTTATGGCTTTAACTTCATGAGCAGAAGGTTGGTGGTTCAAGCCCCAGTCCTACCAACATGCCATTGTTGCACCCTTGAGCAAGACCCTTAACTCTCAACAGCTTAGTTTTATAATGTGGGAAAAATATATATAAATTGTTCTGGTTAAGAGGGTCTGCCAAAGGCTGTAAATGTAGAATCTGTGCCAAGGTAAAATAAAGCTACGCTTTTTTAACATTTTACCATCAAGCTTAGACTGTTGGCTCTTAAGCATGGGATTTAACCCTCAGCTGCTCAGCTGTTATGCAAGTCATTCATTTACATTACATTTACAGCAATTTTCCAATCATTTTTATACAATTGAGGGTTAAGGGCCTTGCTTAAGGACCCAACAGTTGTGATAGTGGGGATCGAACTGCCGACCTTTGGATCAGTAGCCCAGCACCTTAACCACAAATGTAAATGCTTATTCAAAAGCAGCAGTGTCTGAGACAGTAGAGATGTATGAGTCTCCCTGGCCCAATTTATTAGGTATCTTCAGCTTTAAGGGAAATAAGAATGGTAATGATCTGCAAATGATGTGAGCCAAACCCTCTTGAATGATTGAAATTTTATAGCTTGACATCCAGCTGAAGGACGTACCAGTAGACTGAGTAAGCTGGGCCGGGAAGATCTTTGGATGTTTTACAGTATTAAAGCTCTGTATTAATCTGAAGGTCTCATTGACTAACTGCTGTATTAATTATATTAGATCTTACTATAGCCTATATCTGATGCTCTAGATAATGTGCAAATCCCCACTATCACCACTGTTGGGTCCTTGAGCAATGCCCTTAACCCACAATTGCTCAGGTGTTAAAAAAAAGATAATTGTTAGCCTATCTGTAAAATGTAAATTATTAAGCTAGAAAACTAGTTAGTTTACTCACCTAGCAAGTTATTGAGTTACCCAATGATATATGTTACTAGATTGGCCACCTCTTATTTGTTTGCTAGCATTTGGTTTTATGTTTGCGTAGTGCCAGCATTACTATGCCCGGAGGCTGTAATGCATATTAGGTTTACATCAACAGACAGGGAAGTTCCTTACAGTGAAAAAATTCAAATTTTTACTTTCTTTTCTGGCTGAATTTTTAAAAGATAAAGTACTGAGATCAGGAGAAAGTGAGCTGCACATGCTGACTGACTCGTGTTTTTTTTTTTTTTTAGCTTTTTAAGTTAAGGATTTATAAACAGGAGTCAGGTGGCACGGTGGTGTAGTGGTTAGCATGTCTGCCCTGCAGCAAGGAGGTCCTGGATTCAAGTCCTAGGCTCAGTGAGGGCATTTCTGTGTGGTGTGAAATCTGCAAATTGCCCCTAGGTGTGAATGTGAGTGTGAATGGTTGTGTGTGTGTGTTGCTTTGAGATTCTCTGGTGAGCTGTTCAGGGTGTCGGCTGAGATCCGGTCTCCTCATGACCCTAACAGGATTAACCCTTCGGAAAATGAGCAAATGAAAGGACTAAGAGTCAAGGTTATTTGTGTTGTATATGTAAACTGCTTTTAATGATTTAAAATTAATAGGTTGGGTCACTTGTAAACATGCAACTGCTGGAAATTTTTGGGCTGGAAAACAGGTATGCATGTTTTACTAAAAATAATCTTTCAAAAAAAATGATTTGAATAAAAGAATAAACAGTCATTTAAAAGAATGAACACTGTAGCCAAGGCGGCAGACCTACCGTGAGCAGCATGCACCTGCTTTCGCGAAGAGCACCGCAGCAGCCAAGAAAGCCAAGCAGCAGCAGCACGCTGCCTACAGCAATCAGCAGGTAGCCTACATTCAGAACTTGTCTCAGCTCTTGTGGTGCGCCAGCCAGGCCTTTCATAATTGCCATGATAGAGTTATTATCTACCTTTACCCAGATACCTAGAGCCAGGATACCTACTCCAGCCAGCTGTGGAGGATGAAGACAGAAGTAGCAAGAATACATGAAACAACGACACTCAGATCAGATTTCTCCTTTTAATAAAATGCCTATGACTACTTGATGTATAAGAAATATATTGGTACATTGTTCACAAAATAATTCACCCAGGAACTTTTTTTTAGTAGGGTTAGTTTTGAAGATGGTATCCTTAGATGAGCATCCTTAGGTTTGACTAAATTTCCATATAAGGAGACTAAAGTCCCTTTTACAAGCAACCAGCAAATATTTTTTTCATTGGAATTTAGTCGAGCTACAACAGAAGGGACTGATAAAGGTTTGAGTGAGGTAGGTTTGAAATCTGTGTCAAATTGTACACTGTTCATTCATTCACTCTCTCGCCAAGCTGCCTAATCCTACTCAAGTCTTGGGGAGGCTAGAGCCTACCTCAGCTGACTCTGGGTGAAGGAGGGGTACACCCTGAACAGCTCAGCAGTCCATCACAGGACACCACACACAACCATTCACACTTAACACCTAAGGGCAATTTGAAACAGCCAATTAGCTTAATATGCATGTCTTTGGGCTGTGGGAGGAAACCAGAGTACCAGGCGGAAACCCATGCAAGCACAGGGAGAACATGCAAAATCCACACAGAATCACCCTATCTGAAATGGGACCTGAGCCCAGGGTCTTCCTGCTGTAAGGTGGACTTGCTAACCACTATTACATTGTGCCGCCCTGTCATATGATAGTTACAAGACAAGAAACCCTCATATGTGTTTATAAAAATGTCCCAGGGGTCAATCAACAGACTTTACACAACAGAAGAATGTCATAGGCCACCGCACAACAGATCGAGATAATACAACTGACGATGAGTCTGCGAACTCAAGGGCTTGTGACAACATTTTATGTCCTACAACAGGTGATTTTTGACGACACACCTACAGCTGTCCTAGGAATTTGCCTGTTTTTTTGACCCGTTGTATATCTGTTGTGTAAGGTATGTTGGGGCTTTATCGATGTGAACCTCAATCGCTTCAGATCATATAATTTGACTTGAGTTACTAGCTTTTTTTTGTATATGGATTACTGGGTCATTTAGTGCATGGTGTGCTAACGAGGCACTCTTTCACCCCTGCCACGGCCATATTTATTAGTCTGTTAAGTTTACACTTGACAAAGTTTTGTGTGCTACATGGCATGGAGCTTCTTAATGTAAATTATCTGCAAGCACATTTTAATAAAATACATTTCAATTAGTAATTTATGGGTAGTAATGAAATATGTCACAGGAATAATATCACGGAACATCATTAACCCTGTCTGTCCATTGAGATGTGGTATGGTATGTGGCGCGGTCCATTGGCATGTGTGAATAAAGGTCAGAAAACAAGGAAACGAATCTCTTTGAACGGTAACAGGTTAATCCTTTTACTGTGGTAACTAATTTGTATAGTGATACATTTCTAAACACAAAAAACCCCTACTCAGTTAATCCTAGATAGGGCTGTTCAAAGCTTTAATACTGGGTTTGTAAATTCAGTTCAATGCCACCTTGAAGGTATAAGAGATGACGTGTGTAGACAGAAGAATTAGAGGTCATAATAATTAATAAATAAACATTCCACCTCACAGCAAGAAGGTCCTGGGTTTGAGTCACAGGCTTGGTAAGGGTGTTTCTGTGTGAAATTTGCATTTGTTATCTGGTTTCTTCCCTTAATCCAAAGACATCCACATCAGACTAACTGACTGTTCCAAACTGCCCATAGGGTGAGTATGAGTAGGAGTATGAATGGTTGAGTTTGGGTGTTTGCCCTGCGATGGATTGGATGTATATTCTGCTGTTGCCAAGAGTCGGCTGAGTCGGCTGAGAGCCTCCTAGTAGTAGGATTAAATGGTTCAGCAAATGAATAATCATTCCATGTTAACAACAGGCATGCATCATTTGTTAATAAAACACAGGACATCAGCCCATTCCTTTGGATGACTTTGAACATTCCTGCTGTGAATGATGAGGGAAAAAAATACAAATGAGGTAGACATCCAAAATCTAATCACACAAATCGCATGGTCTATATTCAGAAAGCTCCTCCCCTGTGCAAGCTCTCAGGCATTTCTGCCAAAGCACTGAATGTGTTTATTATTGGAAAGTGAAAAGTGAAAGAGATCTTCAAAATATTAAGATTTAAATTAATTCAGCAGACAATTTTTTGGATAGAATCTAAAAGCAACAACCCCCCCCCCCTGAACGCTCAGAAAGGTACTCACAAAATTTCTGCCATGAAATATAATATAAATTTAAAAAATAATATTGATTGTACTTACAAAGATGATGCCATTGAAAACGAACATCATTGTTTTCAGAAATCTAAAGCAACCCATCTTCACAGTGTACCTGAAACAGATGTACATAAAGTATAATGTCAGTCCATGTGTGTTCTGTTAGATAGTTTTACTAAAAAAAAAAAAAAAAAAAACAATTCCTGTGAGGTCCTGCCGTAGGACATAGTCATGTCTGTTCTGTTTGATCTGCTCTCTCGTCTCCTGTGTGTTTCTTTGATTACAGGCACCACCCTGATTAGCTCACCTGTTCCTCATCCCCACCAGAGGATAAAAGGGGGCCGCTTACCTTGTCCCGATCGCCAGATCGTCTTGGGCCATCATTGAATGAGCGCTGCATATTCACAGAGAGAACTTGGGCCGTCATTGAATGAGCGCTTGTGTCTTCACAGAGAGAGCTTGTGCCATCATAGAGAGAAGACGTATCTCAGCGTACGCACCGCGACCCAGCCGTATTTCCATAGTGTTCATGTTCCACGTTTTCTGTGTCCTAATAAAGGATCCTTGTTTGCACTTTATCCTGATCTTATCGTCTCTGTCCTGCATTTGGGTTTATCAGTTCTTGGTACCGGCGTAACATTACGATCTGGCCAGACATGGACCTAGCGGACAGAGATCCGATCAGCTAAGTGCTTGTGTCACAGGAGCTGCAGGTCAAAGCCCATGAGACCCAGCTATCCATCATAGCCGGTCAGCAGGACGTGAGCGCGCAGGTGAATCTGCTGAGCACGCACTGCGCCAGATAACTGCGAGTCTGGAGCGGCTGCTTATACCTCCGCCGCTCACGCCGGCGTCCCCCCCGCCAGCTGCCACCCTGCCTCCAGTAACCCCCCCGCCTCGTCCCGTTCGCCTCGCCCCACCCGAGAAGTTTTCGGGAGATTCTGGGAGGTGCTGCACCTTCTTAGATTAGTGCGAGCTGCACTTCCAGAATGATCCAGCCACCTTCGCCACCAAACAGGCTCAGATGGCATTCATGATTTTCCACCTGTCAGGGAGAGCGGCGGCGTGGGTCACAGCGGACTGGGCTCGAGGCGCCGCGGTATGTCAAATTTGCCAAGTATTCAAGGAAACAATCACGCGCATGTTCGATCACTCCTCCCCAGCTCGCGATGCTTCCAGGGCGCTGCTCGGATTGAGACAAGGTTCTCGGAGGGTGATCGATTACTCCATACAGTTCCGCACGTTGGCCGCCAACAGCGGATGGAATTCCGCGGCCATTAAGGACGCCTTCGTCAGCGGGCTCGGCGAGGAGATCCGGGACTACCTCGCCCCTCATGAAACTCCCGCCGAGTTTGAGGACCTAGTGGACCTGGCGATCCGTATCGATAACCGGCTTCAGGAGAGGGAGTCGGATCGGCACCAAGCTGCTATGGGGACCTTCGCGCGCCGAGAGTTTCGCCCTGGGTCACCGGTGTTTTCGCCGCCTAGCGCGGAGATAGCACCCCCTCCCGTTTTGGAGGAGCCCATGCAAGTAGAACGCGCCAAGTTAAGCCCGGAGGAGCGCCAACGCCGCCAGAGGATGGAAGAGTGTTATTACTGCGGGCAAACCGGCCATCGAGCAGATTCTTGTCCGGCGAAGAGACCCGGTTCACTGGGCTTAAGGAGTGCACGGGTAAGCAGAGACACATGCACACATTTTTCTTCTCGTACATTGACTGCTGTATCTCTGCTAATCAAGGGCAAAGCTATTTCCATCCAGGCTTTCATCGATTCAGGGGCAGATGAGAACCTGATGAACTACTCTCTAGCCAGGAGGTTGGGCATCAAGGAGAGGCCACTCACCCAACCAGTCACTGCCCGTGCACTGAATAACCAGTTGCTTAGCCAGGTCACCCATAGGACAGAGACCCTCCTCATGTCTATTGGCGGGGATCACACGGAATCCATCTTGTTCCATGTCCTAGATTGCCCTCATCACCCCCTCGTACTAGGGTTCCCTTGGCTGAGGGCTCACAACCCTCACATTATTTGGGAGATGGGGGTAATTAGCAGCTGGGACCCCACCTGTAGTTCGCCTTGTCATGCTTCACCCCCTTCTGTTCACGGATCCCTGGAGGGTAAGGCAAGCCCTGCATCAGAGTTGGGCTCCCTGAATGCCAAGCCTGACAGCCTGTCCTACCGATACAAGTCAAGCTCTCCTTCCAATCATGTGGGGGTAGCATCAAAGGAGGGTAGACCATGTAAATCCACTGTAATCAAGAAAAGACGCAAGAAGAGGAGGGCTGTAAGAGATAGCAGCTCTGAATCTGTTGTGGAATCAGATCAGGAATCACTGACTATGACAAAGATGGGGAAAAAGAAGAAAATGAAACGAAGAGAAGAGAAGCCACAGAAGGATTCTCCTCATTCACGCTCAATGAGTTCATCAGAGTCTGAGTGTGAATCAGAATTCGAGGATAGGAGGGCCGTTCAGGTCGTCCTGGAGCTTTCTCGCAGAAAAGGGACTTTCAGTTCCAGGAAGAGGCTTAAAGAGGTCCCTGGTGCTAGTATCGACAATGAGGGACATACTAGCAGGCGGAGACCTCCCCCTGAGAGCGTTCTGGTGCCACCCACCAGTCCCCCGCCACCACCCGAGATGGTGGAGGATGGCACAGCCTATCCGGTCAGGACAGCATCCCGAGATACTGGGACCGTCAGGAGCCAGGCCTAAGGGGGGGTACTGTGAGGTCCCACCGTAGGACTTAGTCATGTCTGTCTGTTTTGATCTGCTCTCTCCTGTCCTGTGTGTTTCTTTGATTACAGGCTCTGACCCTGATTATCTCACCTGTTCCTCATCCCCACCGGAGGATAAAAGGGGGCCGCTTACCTTGTCCCGAGGGCCAGATTGTCTTGGGTCTTCATTGAATGAGCGCTGCGTATTCACAGAGAGAACTTGGGCCGTCATTGAATGAGCGCTCGTGTCTTCACGGAGAGAGCTTGCGCCGTCATAGAGAGAAGACGTATCTCAGCGTACGCACCACAATCCAGCCTTATATCCATAGTATTCATGTTCCACGTTTTCCGTGTTCTAATAAAGGATCCTTGTTTGCACTTTATCCTGATCTTATCGTCTCTGTCCTGCATTTGGGTCTATTAGTTCTTGGTACCGGCGTAACAAATTCCGATATATATTTTTCCGAATACATGTACATTGTGCTATTTGGATATTCTCAATTGGCCCTGGGTGTGTGTGTCTGTGTGTGTTGGCCCTGCAAAGGACAAGCAAGCTTTTCAGGGTGTACCCAGCCTTCACCCCGAGTCAGCTGAGATAGCCTCCAGCCTCCTTATAACTGTATTAGGAATACAGCGATTCAGCAAATGAACACATGTTTACACTCACACTAATACCTAGCGGTGATTTTGAACAGCCAATTAGCCTGCTGTGCTGTGTTTTTGGACTGTAGGAGGAAGCCGGAGTACCCGGAAGAAACGCATGCAAACACTTGTTGTGATGTGGACATACTAGCCACTGTAACACCGTGACACCTGGTTTACATATCTATTTTTGAAAAACGTTACATTTCGGGGCTCTGCTATGTAAAAGCAGTGATAATCCAACATATTAATTTGTAAACAGTTAATGTGTGCTTAAATAGGAGCAACAGCTACACATTCTATCAGGTTACTCATTCACACAATACATCAGAATCCTGATTCTCTAATCTTTAATTCAGCTACTAAACTTTAATTAGATGTACTGTACATTTCCTGGTGACTCCAGAAGGTCCAACTTAATGCTACACAACAATACAGGGATTTATTTGACATGTCTGCTTTCAGGGTGGCATGGTGGCATAGAGGTTAGCTCTAGAAAGTCCTGGGTTCAAGCCCTGTACCTGGCAAGGGCATTTCTGTGTAGAGTTTGCATGGTCTCCCTGTGCTTGCGTGGGTTTCCTCTGGGTTCTCCAGTTTTATCCCAACATTCCCAAGACATGCATATCACGCTAATTACAGTTATTATTAAAAACAATCAGCTGATTGTTGCACACACAAATTGCACTCCCTCCACTCCAAAGTGCACTCTCCACACACAACAACCTCACACTCACTGGACAGCTTTGTGTGCATACTGCACCGGCACTTTACATACAGTACTATTTATCGTCACAACATTTATATTTTACATTTTATGTTTATATTTGACTTTTAACTATTGGTGTTTTGTTTTGTTTGTTTGTTTTTTTTTTCAAATAGTTATTATTTTATTCTTCTTCTTGATACCGATAGTTTTTATTCATTGCATGTTGTACTGTGTATGATTTTGCATGTGACAAATAAAATTTGAAGTCCATGCTCACTTTCAGTAAATGTTTCTGACTGGTAAATATTCCAATTTTTAGGTGTTGATTTGTAGTGTCTGTAAAATTCTGACACATATTCATATTACAGTAAGGAATTATCAGTTTCCAGTTCCTCCTGTACTTCCATATAAGTTAAAAGGCTCTCTGATCATTATCTGATCAGTTTTTCTATGCCACAGGTATCAAATATCAGATGCAAAACTTATTTGTACTTCCCCTTACAAAGGCAAGCATGAATTACACAGGCTTGCCCTGCCGGTGTCAATGTTTATTCAGAACAACATTGAAATCCCATGAGCTTTTAGTTATGGGTGTTTTCCCCCGGTCTGTTTCTCGAACATGACTTACTGCTTGTATGTACTGAAACAGGAAACTCCTAGTGTTCAGAGTCCATTTTAGCATCACACTTGACCAGTTGGGGAGTTAATTCAGTGATTTATTAAGTATCTAACATTTAGTCACATGTAAGCAGCCTGAACATCAACCAACTTAAACTGTGAACACAGAAATTTGGTTCTGATTCATTAGACTGCTTTGTGCATGGCCACAGAGCTTTGCATAATCATTTGAATAAGTGAGTAAGGAGCATTCTTGCGTTGAATAAACAAACAGCAGCAACTAACATTTCATTTCTGAACCCTCAGACATTGTTGTCTAAACCACAATTAAGAAGCAGGTTGTATACATACAGTAGAACTCACACACATTCTTCAAGATGACTGAGAAGACCACCAAAAAGAATTTTATGATTTTGACCCCAACATGGAGCAGATAAGAACTTTTTTGAAATCTTGCTGTGCTGAATCATTTTCAAAGACAGTAATACCACTCCAAAGTTCTATTAAATAAGATGAAGGAAACAAATTCAGTTTAACCAGCCTTCATTAACCAAATTTGTATTTATATAAATAGCTGTTTTGTTTGATAACACCACAAATGCTATTTATGCTACTTTCTTCAAATAACAATAACACAGCCCTATTAATTAATTAATTAATTAATTAAAAATTAACTTTCCTTCTGCCCCTTTATTTCATTGTCTTGCTTAATAGCAAGCATCTTCAATAAGCAAGAGGTTTTGGGCACACCTGGTAACATGCATTTCCTGGAGATGGATAAACCTGCACAGAACCCTTGAGAGCCCAGAGGCTTACTGACAAATACATATACATATATATATACATATACACACATATGCATATACATGTATATATATACATATGTATATATATATACACATACATATATATGTACATATATACACACACATACATACATACATATATATATACACACATATACATATACATATATATACATACACACACATACATATACATATATATACATACACACACATACATATATATATATATATATATATATATATATATACATATATATATATATATATATA
>JAOUQZ010000024.1:15065113-15077495 GCA_028564935.1 Neosilurus hyrtlii | reverse complement strand
ATATATATTCACACACACACACATATATATATATATATATATATATATATATATATATATTTAACAATAATATGTGAAACTATGTCCACCATTGTAAAAGTTGACGTAGGGAACTTAAAATAATAACTCAGTGTCTATTTATGGTAGACTGTAGTTAAATTGTTTAGAGGAAACTTATTGCAAGAATAAATTAACCTGGACCAGGCACATTCATATAACACACAGAGAGAGATTATTACCTTTACCAAAGACTTTCAACAGAACAGGAGGCTGTGCTGAAGCTCTGAAATTCGGAAGGTCCACGGAAAACAAAGTGGAAAATACAAAGCACCTGCTAGTCTTTTCTACCCTCCTGGCTCTATCATACTAGCTCAGCTGCAGCAGGTTAACAATTGGTCGAGAGAGGGAGGGAGGAGAGATGAGATCAAAGACAAGAGTAGAGAAAGTCCCACCTGAGAAGGGAGGGGATGCATCACAGTGGTGGCCATGACGATGGACAGGCTTACGTGTGTACACACATAATACATCTCGTGCTTACTGGTAAAGAGTAGAATTGTATTAAACAAAGCAACGCTAAAAGGTATGATGTCACTACTGAGCATTTGACAATTGGTCAAGTTCAAGCTTGTCATATGTGCAAAATGTCAGTGCCTACTATACACTGAAAGGCTTGTTGAGCCTCAGGTTCTCTATAGCTGTGCAATGTAAAAAAAATAAATAAATAAAGCATAGACTATGCATCAACATATAAAACAAATCAAAAGATAAAGATGGACTAGAGGGAAGGGAGAAAGAGATACAAATACTATACTTACTAGTGATACATACTAAATATTCTGAATGCAGTATATTAGTATATGACATGCAAGCCATAGAATGAAAGTACTGTGGACTATTGATACAAAAACACTACAAAGATTCTAATTAAAAGGGGAAAATATGGCATGTGTATATATGCTCAGTTATATCGTACATACCAAATCTGCCACTCTCAGGTGAATATGGATTAGTATATACTACAAGGAAATGGCACAATCTGACTGATTCACAACTTAAGTAAGAATTAAGACTTATAATTATTTAAAATTTTAATATTAAAATTATATTATAACTATAATAACTTAAGAATTATTCAACAAAGGCAAGGTGGATGTTGCTAAATAGTCCCAGAGATGGAAAGTTAAAGGATATATTCAACTCAGTGACGTCCACCGAGCCTAAGGGTCATAATTCTTTTTGTATATACACAACATGGAAGATATGAGCTAAAAAAGTACATTAAAACAAGACTTATGGTTTATTTCACCAATTGTTTTTTGAAATATGAAAGACACACGTGAAAGACCTTGAACAGGTGCATATGAGCTGTGCAACAGTGTCTCTTTAAACCCCTTTCAGAGTCTTAAGTATATACTATGCGGGAACATAAAAAGAAGCAAACTAAAATGAGATTTTATAATTTATGTTTTTACATATTTTAACCATTACAGAAGCAGCTTGGGTGCACTTTGGGCTAAGTTAAAAGCTAGAATAACTGTGTCATCTTAGCCAACTCAGTATATACTACACTGAAGTGTAAATTAGGCATAGAAGAGGTGGGTTTTAAATTAATTGTTACTCATCTCATCACATTGGCATAAAGGACTAAATTATTAATTCTTTAAGATAAGTAAGTCCAAATACTTCAATTAAGAATACTGCTTTGTTCAACTAGTACCATTCAACCCAGTGTTTGAATTCATGCAAACTGTCATGCATAATACTTTGCATACTCATGCACTGTCAAGTTAAATGTCATATTTGCCATAACAAAAGTTAAAGCTGTCTGTAAAAGTTCTTGTTCATGTAAGGAAATTAAGACAACTGCAGTACCTCATTCGGCATGTTCTGAAAAAAGGACCTCATTTTCACTTAAAGGACAATCAAAACATCATGAAGTAAAAAGGGAAACAGTTGTTTTCCCACAGAATAAAACATTTAATAAACAGTTTTTATAACTTTATAATGTTTTAGTTAATGAACATTACTGAAGGGAAACACCAGAATTACAGTATTTAATGGTAATTTCTTATCTGGCTTTTAAACACAATGATCGTCAACTTAAGAGTGTTTCGATGTAGCAGAAATGACTGAAAATTAAATCTTTTGCATAAAGAAATGAGAATTGTAATAGTCGGTGACTGTTTCCCCTGAGAATTGAAGTACTGTATAGTCACTTCCCTATAAAATCAACAAGCACTTGCTACTGTCAGGATGGAGAACAATAAGAACGGGCTGTAAACATTATATGCAAATGCATAAGCAATTTTAAAGAAGCTACCTATTACAGTATTTACACCTAAAGGATGACTTAACAAAAGCATGAGGCTTTAAACACCTCGAAAAAAACCACATTCCTTTTCAATGTATTTAAGATGATCGACTAATAAGGTACCAATGCTAAAATTTTTATTTGAAATGTTAAGAAAAAACTGGAGAACAGTCTCATTTAAAAATCATTTCTATAAAGAATCATATTAATAAATAATACAGGCACAGAAAAGAACACACGAGTGAGAATTATGATTAAAAGAAATTGCACTCTCACAGACTGACTCCTACTTTCATTCACTACTAATCAGTATTGAAATAAAAGTCATGTATTTTCCCACAATTCACTACCGATCTAGCATGTGAAAGCTGTGTGTGTCAAGTCTTTGATTCTCTGATTAAAAAAAAAAGGTCAACAGAACAGCTACATGTAGGCAGACTGTTACACAATTATTGGCCACCGTAATAAATATCAACATCAAGACTATATGAAATAAACAAGCAGTTTGTGACACTGCGAGCAAACAGATACAGTATAGTTTCATTTTAATATGAAAACAATTAAAAAAAAAAAAAGTTTACTAAGATTTAGATCCTCCATTTAGAACATTACAAAAGTTCTAAAAATAGTGTATGTTGGTGGTTCTCAGAGACTGAGCCAGGCTTTAACTGCCTTGTAGAGGTAGCCAGGTTATAAACCATCAAGGTACTGGTACTTGGCAGAGTCAAACAAAACCCTCACCATATTAACAGTGGCTATAGTGGCTTTTTTATTTTTGCCTTGCATGCTTTTTGGTGTTCATGACCAAAAAGATTAATTTTGCTCTTAACAACTAAATACGATTCTTTTGCTTATGTCTTAAGCATTTTTACATCCATTTACTTATCATGCTGACGTCAACAAAGGGCTACTAAATACTAAATATTTTCAGTTTCAATATACTTAACCTCTAAAACTGCTTAAATGATTTCATTATACTTTATAAGATATTTGAGGTTAGGTGTGCACTGTCAACCCAGATTCCATGAATACAGAAATGCGAAACAGTCCTCCTTTGGTTTCCTGATTTGTTCATTTTCAGCAGCTGCTTTCTCCTGGTCGAGTCACTGTATATCTGGACTCGAGTGCTCTGACACAAAGTGCTACACCCTGGCCGAGCCCATCACAGTGGGACATACCTGGCCTTTGTATTCAATGATGCCTATTATACACCTTGAACATACAGTAGTGTGCAATGAAGACTATACACCACCACTTTTGTCTAAAAGGGCTCTTAATAATGAGAAGTAAAAAATTACTTCTCTATAAGTTGGTAAAAATGTACTGTACAAAGCTATTGTAGGAGGTGAGAACCAAAAAAATCATTCTGACTCCATGCTTTCAGCTGTTACATGGAGAAAAATAACTGCTTTCAGTTGCATAATTTTTTAAAAGGATTTTAGTGTAAATACAAATAAAATCCAGTAGTGGCAGAGCACTCTCAATTTCTTATATTCTCATAAAACCTTTAAACACTTAAAACGTGTTTACACACATATTAATTAAACACACATTAAAAAGCTTAAAATGAAGCTTTAGAATAGAATGTGAATACAAAACTTTGTAAACAATACTTTACATAAACGCATAAGAACCAGGCAGCACCACGCACTGGTAAAAGACCACTGTGACCAGCACAGCACACACAGAAATAGAGCACCTCCATGAAACCCCCCCACTATTATTTTTAAATCTTTTGTTTCTTCATCTGCTCCTGTTTAGCACATTCTCAGTGCCCGTTCCACAAACTGTGCACCAGTCACTAAACTGGTGTTAATAGAAGCCCTTACGCTTTTTTTCCCCGTCCTTTAAATATCCATCTTGCCCCCTCTCTCCACAGACTCTTTCAAGTGGTCTCTCTGTCAGGGTGGCTTTTTAGCTTGTGGAACTTAAGGCTGTCGAGTTTCTCAAAGCGCTTGCCGCAGTGCTCACAGGTGAAGTTGTAGTGTGCCTCAGTTGTGTGCTTCTTCATGTGCCAGTTAAGAGAAGCTCGCTGACGACACTGATAGCCACAGATCTCACACCTGCAAAGACAAAGCCACTATTTTTCATATGGGCTCAGAATGATGCCAAGCCAGGTGATTTAGTGATAATAGTAATAATATCACCTGACTGTAATCTTTAAAGTAAATTTAAAGATAAACATTAACCAATTACTTATAAACTGAAGAATTGTAAGGAATAAGGATGTTATCTACGCTGTGAAGTTCACACCCCTCTGTACGCTGATCAGACTACAAAGATAACTCGGTGGCTGGTACAAATACAGTAGACTATTTTGCTAAGGTCTATAAAGCTTGTTTGAATGATGTCATAGCTTGTTGATCATCCCAATGTCTGACAGCATACATGTGAATCAGCACATTAACAGTGTTCAGTGATCATACTTTCAAACTCTCATCCATTTCATTCATTCATTAATTTTCTGAACCGCTTAATCCTAATTAGCTCATTCCTCAAATAGTCTTACTACTGCTGGCAAATTATTTTCATTTGCTTTTAGCAGTTTCTACAGTTTTTGCAAAAAAGATTTTATAAATTGCCTTAAAGCTGCTTCAAATACCTGTATGTTATGTATATTTATTTAATCAAACACTTTCCATTATTTTAAAAATAATTTTACTAATATTTTGACCCAGAATCTGATGTTACATGATAGTGATAAGACTAGATTGTGATACTGTCCAGCCTAGAATGGATATGTTCGTCTTATATTAGCTGTAAAAAGTATAAATAAATGTACAATTTCCTGTTGCTTTCACAAAACAATCTGTATACTTGTAGGATTAATGTAAGGCAGAGTTGACAAAATTGGTTAATAGGTTGGTGAGATATGGGCTTTTATACACAAATGTCCACATGTGGGACAAGAATTTTGTCAACGACTGAATGTGTGTGTGTGTATATACACACACACACACACACACACACACACACACTTTTTTAATGAAAACATACTTAAAAAGTGTCATTTGTATCTATACATGTCTTATTTCATTTATATTAACTGAATTTAAATCAGTGGAATAACATCAAACAAGTTGGATATTGCTGAAGTTACTGATTTCACAAATTCCAAGGTAAATGACCATCCCATTGCACTCTCATCATAACTGACTACAGAAACTTATGGGTACAGTGGACTTCAGCATAACTTCAGACACATTAAATAAAAAAACGAGCCTGGTGAAGGAACAATTGTTTATAACAGCTGCTATAACATACAGTACCAGTCAAAAGTCTGGACACATCCACTCATTCTAACTAAAATAGAAGGTGTGTCCAAACTTTTCACTGGTACTGTATGTGTGTTTGTGTGCATGTGTATATACACATAGATATTGTGATTTGAATAAATAAGACTGGACATGGAATAGGTTCCACCCTTAAACCCATGAGTCATTGAATGAGTTCAGGTTAAACTCACTGTAATGGTGTCTCTCCTGTGTGAGTGCGCCTGTGCACTTCTAAATGGTTCTTGCGTTTGAAAGACTTGCCACACGTCTCACAGATGAAGTCTCTCACTCCTGGACAAATCAGCCACAACACTTATTAACCAAAATATTTCATAAAATGAGCACACACAAATTCCTCAGTGTTGCTATTAACTATTGAGATAGTTGTACATTATACAACAATATCAGTATACTAAGTAAGCAAACAAAACCAAAACCTGATAAACGAACACCCCTGGCTTCATGTCACAAAATACAATATTATGTCCCTTCTTCTATTTACCTTTTTCCACAGCTTTCCACCACTAGGCTATTACGAAGGTAAGTGTGATATGCACATGACATGTATTATTAGTATAAAATAATCTCATACACATCCTACAGGAAAAAAAAATACAAGCAGTATGTAAATGCAGCCATAAACAGAAGAAGGACTACAGTGTTTACCTGAATGAATAATCATATGGCGATGTAGATGGTTAGACAGGTAAAACTTCTTCCCGCAGTTGGGATGTGGACACACTTTTGTCTTGCCTTTCTTGTGTACCAGGTTCATATGGTTCTGCAGACAGACAGATCCACAGATCAACACTATGAAAACCAGCAGAACTGTTGCATCTTATGTAGCCAGTCATGCTGTTAATTATTCCTTAAATGAACTTAACAGCCTGCTATTTCGAGTACCAGGTCAACATCCAGGTGCTCATTCATGAGAGTGAGCTAACAATTTTGGTAAACTTTCAGACTATTACACTTAATTCATTCATGTATTCATCCATTAATTTTTTAAGCCACTTAATCCTAATTAGAGTTGCAAGGAGGCTGGCGCTCATCTCACCCGACTCTGGGTGAAAGTGGGGTACACCCTGAACAGCTGGGCCAACATACAACCATTCACACTCACTCTCACAGGCAAATTGGAACCACCAGCCTACTGTGCATGTTTTTGGACTGTGGGAGGAAACCAGAGTGCCCGGAGGAAACCCACGCAAACACGGGGAGAACATGCAGACTCCACACAAAAAAGTAAAGTCTTCTTCCACTTGATCAGGGCAGGCAAGCAGCCTAAGCAGTGAGGTCCAGACGTCCCTCTCCCCAGCCACTTCCTCCAGCTCTTCGAATGCCCGAGCCACCTCAACTGGCTCCTCTCAAAGTGGAAGAGCAGTGATTCTACTCCACGCTCTTCCTGGATGACCGAGCATCTCACCCCATCTCTGAGAGAGAGCCTTACCACCCTGTGAAGGTAGCTCATGTGGATGGAGCGAAAGATCAACAGGCAGATCTGTATACCCTCTGTTGTAAGGCGGAGCTTGTATCGGTCTGTCGTGGGGAAGAGGGAACTGAGCCAGAAGGCAAAGCTCTCCATTTATCAGTCGATTTTCATTACTATGTTCATCTATGGTCACGAGCTTTGGGTAGTGGAAAGAACAAGATTGTGTACAAGTAAATCAATGTAAAAATAAAAAAGAAAGGAAAAAAAAGTTACAGGTAAAAGTAATGGAGACAAACAATAAACTCCGAAATATTGTTAACAAGATACACGATTGATTTTTTTTTTTTTTTTTAAATATAATGGCAATACTATCGTTAATCGTGATAGTTTTCATTACAGGCCTGCTTACATGTTGATAATTTGTGTGTATTGCTATGTGCATTTACCTTGCTATGGGAGGGGAGATTCATGTTCATACATCAGGGGTCTCAAACTCATTTCACAAAGGGCCGCAGTGGCTGCAGGCTTTTGTTTCAGCTAAGCAGCAGTACACCTGACTTGGCTCATTTAATCAACTGATCTGTCTTCAAGCACTTGATTGGTCAATCTATCACAGATTCAGCAATCAAGTGTTTGAAGACAGATCAGTTGATTAAATGAGCCAGGGTTTGAGACCCCTTGCATACATCATCGGTCATATGACTAGTTAGTTGCGATCACTGATCCAACTTGGGAAGCTACTTTATTGAGCACACTCTAAAATCAGGTTGGTGATACACACACAGTCAGAGATGCAGAAGGAGGATTTCTATTAATATAACTGTAGCTAGGTTGTTATTATGGTAGCTCTAAAGTTTGTACATGTTTGTTTACAGTACAAGGTGTCAAGGTACTTAAGGTGAAGTTTAATGATCCATGAATTTTACATTTCTCAAGTGGCTGGGCTACTTTCATTCCTACAAAGGTCAGTACAGCACCAAGTCTAATCCGAAAGTGCAGCTTCATACTACAGAAACCAGGATAAGATGTGGGTCTAATGATCCACCACACTGGGGTGTGAAAAAATAAGTGACACAAACAGGTAGAGCCAGTCACAGAGTGTGTTCTTCAAGCAAGTATCAAGTTGCACATTTATGCTATGTAGCACCACAGTAGTGTTATCTGTACTCACCTGGTAGCTGCTGAGGGCCACATACACCTGGCTGCAGCCCTCATATGGACAGTGGAACATTTTCAGCATGCCATCTGCCTCAATAACTGGACCCTGACGACTTCTCTTAGACCTAAAAGTTGCATCCGCACGCACACACGCGCACACACACACACACACACACACACACACACACAAACCATCTAAACTAAGACATCAGCAGTAATGTCATGGCAATGTGTCTCAAGACAGCATCATCATTATCCAAAAAAATCCCAAACAAACATGTGGTACACAAAAAACAAAACATTTCACATGAAGAAACAGATAGCAATTAAGTTTAAAATAAGCTACATGACCATGCAGACCATGGATAAGCATCCAAAAATCCCCATACATGCTCACACA
The DNA here is from genome assembly GCA_028564935.1 of Neosilurus hyrtlii. Classification (NCBI taxonomy): domain Eukaryota; kingdom Metazoa; phylum Chordata; class Actinopteri; order Siluriformes; family Plotosidae; genus Neosilurus; species Neosilurus hyrtlii. The sequence goes on along the minus strand of JAOUQZ010000024.1, from coordinate 15,068,919 downwards.
GACCTGCTGAAAGAGCACGGCACAGCTTTCTGACTGTGTGATTCCTCATTCGGGTCCAACAGCTGCTTCTCACTCAGGTCTGGAAAACCACATATTAAATCACTGCATTTTATAATGGCAAAATGAAAGGCCTGTTTCACATGAACAAATGGAGGTGTAGTACATGACAAACATGCTACTTTTAAGACAAAATTCTGCAAGAAGCGGGGTGCTTCAATGGTAACTGGTGTAGTGTTAATCACAAGATAAAATAACAGACTGCATTGCTACTCCTGACATGTATTTAAATAGCACAGATCAGCGACGTCCTTTCTTTACTCAAAATGCCAGGTATGTTAGTTTGCATGACCAAGGAGGACAAACAGCGTGGGTAGCTCAAAGCATTATTTTTTCGGTTTTGGTTTATGACCCCCCCCCCCAAAACAATCTTTCTCTGTAAGCTTCACCTTAGAAAACACCCTCGCATTCACAATTATAAACATACAAATTCACAGGTTCACCCCTACTGCTTGTCTGCCAGTGTATCACGTCTAACGCGTCCCGATTATCCTTCATGTAAGCGCTGATCTCGTGTAATGAAATACAGCTTTAATAATGATTAAATCACAGTGCAGCTGGATCCTACCTGTTACTCTCTCTGTATGTGATTCGCTGTCCTGGATGATTGCTTCCGATTGGCACATCTGATTGTAAGACATCCCCTCTATCACAGTGCATGTAACCCCCTCCATGTCTCCGGCACCCACATTGACGTGAATGCCTTCAGATGTCACTGCTTCATAACTGGATTCTGTGATTATGATCAGCTGGGAGAGAAGATTCACAAAATATTTACATTGTGTGGTCCTGCAGCCTGTCATGATGCCCCACCAAAAAATTTTCAACCTGCATTTACTCAATGCAACTTCAAAATATTCCTAATTCATTTTCCAAGCTGCTTAATCTTAATTAGGGTGGCGGGGAGGCCGGCCTGTCTCAGCCGACTCTGGGCAAAGGCACAGTACACCCTGGACAGCTTGCCAGGCCATTGCAGGGTCAACACACACTCGACCATTCACACTTACACTTAGGGACAATTTGGTAAAGTCAATTGGCCTACTGTGCATGTTTTTGGACTGTGGGAGGAAACTGGAGTACCTGGAGGAAACCCACACAGGCATGGGGTGAACATGCAAACTCCACACAGAAACACCACCCCAAAAGGATGCTACCACCACCATTACTCTAGGAGTAGTGTTCTTTGGATGGTAATTAGTTTTGGCCTTCTGCCAGATAGACTGTTTGGTGTTGAGGCTAAATATTTTGATAATTCGAGAAGCTACTTTTTCCTTTAACCACCCATACAAGCAACATTTGTTCCCTACAGCAGGACATCCTTTCTCACTCACATTCAAACTGATAAGCAGGTCAGAAGAGCCAGTCAACCTAATGAGCAATTAGACTAAGGAAGAAAAACAAAGCACCCAAAGGAAACCATGCAAGCACAGGAAGAACATGGAAGCGCCCTCGCTGACCACTGGCTCCAACCCAGAACCTTTTTACTATGGGATGAGAACACTACCCACTATGCCATCATCTCCTTAGGGAATGATAACGCCTTTTAATTATTATTTTTTTGTATCCATCTCCTGACTAGTGTCTGTCTACAAAATTTTCCTTGGGATCTTTTGACAGTTCCTTGCCACCCATGGTTGAATGTTTGCTTTCAGTTATATTTCTAAGCACTGAAATAGTCTAGGAATAGCTATTTATTGCTGAAACAATTAGAATGATTACAACTCATCACTGGTGAAAGCAAATTAATTTAGTGTGCAATAAGATGATGAATAGTAAGGTTTCAACGGTGGGGGGTGATCCTTTAACCATCTCAGTGCCTGTATTTTTTGTTTTGCTTTTTTCCCCCTGAACTGTCTAGCTTTCCCTAACTGTATATCTTTTTTGCTGGCTTTTATAATTTGCACTGAGAAATTTCACCTGGGAAAATGTTTTTTTGTGTGTATCTACATTTCAGGCTGCAAAGTAACAACATATGAATATTGTGAAGGGATTGATTATTTTCTACACCCCCTGTATGCATACATAAATAAATTAGAATTAGAAACACTACAAAGATAGAAAGATGGCTTTACACTTTTAGATTTTGCGTAATCTGACAAGAGCATTTCCTGAGTGGCCTACCTGTGAGCCCTGCAGTTTAGCATGCTGGTCTGGTAGCTCGCAGCTGCCCAACATGCTCTGGAAATCCTGGCTTTCACACAATTCTGCTTGTAACGAAGCATCTGCTGTAGGCGTGTGGGTCGCACCTCCAGAGATTCGTCGTGCTTCGTTCTCTTCAATGCCCCCTGTCAAATTACTGGTTCTGTTCGGTTCACACAGGCTTTCCATCAAAGCTGCTGTAACCACTACACATTCATACTGATCTGTCCCAGAAGCGTGACCTTCTAAAACTTGGGGCTTTGGGTTGCTCGCCTCCACTGGAGGAAACTCCTCTCTCACTTTTTTTGCACAGTTATCCATAGCCAGCTCCTGTTCTTGTTCTACTTCCGCTCCCCACAAGACCTGGTGTCCAAGTGAGGGTGAGGATGTGACAGCTTTACTGTGGGATTCTGGGAGTTCGCTGAAAGCTGTGCAGGATATCTGTTGGGCCACTTTACAAACCTCTGCTGTGGCACTCTCCACCTCACCTTCTGTATCTGGACAAATAATATTGTCAGTGGACATAAAACGTCTACACATCCTGTTATAATGCCAGGTTTTTGTGATGTATTTCAGAACCTTTAACACCTTTTATGCAACCTTATGCTCTAAATACAACTGAAAAAACAAGTGCACACCCTCTAAATCACATTCAAAATCAAGTTAAGCAGTATTCAGTACACACCAAAGTGGATTTTCCCAACGTTAACTTAGTTGCATCTTACAGCAAAAGCCATGGTCAGGAAAAAGCTTACAAAGGAATCTTATTTTTGACATGTAACAGTCAGGCAAAGGGTAAAAGGAACTTCCAAAGCATTACCCATACCAAAAAAAACACAGTGAAGACGCAAGCAAGGGGAGAATATGCAAACTCCAAACAGAAACGCCCCGAGCCCAGGATTTGAACCCAAGCCTTTTTGCTGTGAGGCAGACACGCTAATGACTGTGCCACCATATACAATTAGTTTTTTAGCCAAAACTGACAGAAATCATATTTCTTTCTTTTTATCTCTTGAACCCTTCAGAAAAAAATGTATGGGGAGTGGTCCCGAGGTCAAAACTGCAAAAAAAATAAAACAAATAAATAAATAAAAAATTGTTTTTTGACTTTGATCATCTCTCATTCATCCTGGGTCTTTGGCAATATATCTACCCTCTCAAAAAACTTTATAGAAATTAGAGGGGGTGATGTACTGGCTCTTAAAATTTTGGAATGGCCCAGCCACAACCCAGACCTGAATCTGATCAAACATCTGTGTGGGGGACTGAAGAGGGCTGTAGACAGAAAATGCTCTTGCAATCTGACATATTTGGAGCCTTTTAGCAGCGAAAAGTGGGCAAATATCATCAAATCAAGAGGTGCCATGCTGAAAGACCCCTACCTAAAAAGACTGAAAGGTGTCATAAAATACTTCAGCAAAGTATTAATTAGATTAAGGGTGTCCATATTTATGCAACCAGAACGGGTTTTTTCTCCCTGAAAAGGCTTGTCTGTTTTTCAGTTGAATTGTACAGGTTATAGGCCACATTACTTTGTTCAGTGTGTTGAGTGCAGGATGTTTAGTAATTCTCCCTCCGTCATTAGTGATAACTTTATCTGTGATAGGTGT
>JAOUQZ010000024.1:15042738-15065013 GCA_028564935.1 Neosilurus hyrtlii | reverse complement strand
AATTAATTTTACTATGTAAAGCTGCTTTGTGACAATGTCAATTGTAAAAAGCGCTATACAAATAAAACTGACTTGACATTAGAGGTGGAAACATTTCTGAAATTATTTGTCTTGGCTTCCTTTGGTTTATTTTGATATACTGTATTAATCCACCAAGGGAAATTATTGCCTCTGCATTTAACACATCCATAGTGAGCGTGCGCACACACACACTTAGAGCAATGGACTGCCACACAATGGGGCACCAGGAAAGCAGTTGGGGGTTAGGTGCCTTGCTCAAGGGCACTTCAGCCATGTATGTAGGGAAAAGGAAGGCGGGGGAAGTAAGCAGCACCACCACACACTTTTCCTGCTGATTCAAAAATCAAACCAGCGACCTTTCATATCCAAATACACACAAATACAGAGACCATGGCTGCACCCCTGTGCTTATGTAACATAAACCTGGCATTTTAACAGGGCTGTGTGGACTTTTTACAGCTACACTATGGTATGTCCAGACTCCAGACTATGACTTTAAAGCTATGTCATGGTATTAGTTTTCAAGATTCCATTCATTTTTCAGAACTCCACCTTAAAAACATTTAAACATAAATAACTACAGACATCATAAAGTCACAAACTTTATGCAATCCAAACAAAACACCTTGAAGACAAAAGTGTCACAAAACATTGATTCCTCATTGTCTCACACACATGCACACATTTTGCATTTGGCCTTTCTTTGATTTATTATTACTCATACGATCACACCTGCCAATGTCATTTGGTCGCTCACAGCTGTTGTTTTCTCTGGCTCAGGCTCTTCATTGGTGTTGTCCTCATCAGAATCACTACTGCCTCCCACAGGCCAAGAAATATGCTGTATGAATGAATGCTTAGCATCACACTGCCACAACACAGTAGTGGACACGCTCAGCGTTGGCTCTACAGACCGTAGCTCAGGCTCATAGGAGCACATCTGGCAGTGCTGCTGATACCAGCTCACCAAGCTGTCCAAACTTGTTGCGGTCACCTTCTTCCCTACAACAAGAAAAAAAAAAAAAAATCACGCTCTTTATGTACATTAACAGCATTTAGCAGATGTGTTTTCCTGAGTGACTTACAAATGGAATTTATAGCCTACATCAGAAATATATACTCAGTTCTAGAGTCCAGGATCTAAAAATACTGTCGAGTGAAAATGCAGATATTAGTGCTGCCAAAATATACCAACCAAAGTTGGATATTGTTCATATTCAGAGTTAATTTAAGTGCTTGTTGGTAGGGATTTATTTTTCACTTGAAGACAGTCATTGACTTAGTTGTTTGAGGAGCCAGGAATAAGTTATTTCTACCAACTGTTCACAAGAGTCTTGATGCAGGTTTTCTTTGTACCACAAGGGAACAAGGGATGGAGGGTCAAATCAAGAGTGCTAAAAGCTTGAAAAGTACATGGCACAAAACATGTTGTAATAATAAAACTACCCCTTGATGGGCTGGATCACTTTTGGTTTTGCAAACAAGCATTACTGATTAAACTCTACAGCATACGGCTAGAGGAAACCTAAAAAATGGCCATGCAAACTAAGTGAGGAGAGAACATGAGAACAGCAGTGGCTCAGTGGTTAAGGCTGAAGCTCATGGGTTGATCCGAAGGTCAGGGGATCAAGTCCCAGTACCACCAAGCAGCAGCTGTTGGGCCCTTGAACAAGGCAATTACTCAGTTGTTAGTAAATAAGGGCATCTACTAAGTGCAACAAATGTAAATGAGAAAATTAAAACCAAGTCTTGCAGCTGAATTTTGGACATTTTAAAAGGATTAGATGGAATTCAGAGGAAGATCTGCCAGGAGCAAATTGCAGATTTTGAGATTAAACAAACATCTGAGTGACCACTACAGAGAAACAACCACTCACTGACCCATTTAATCCTATTAGGAGGTTGGAGCCAATCTCAGCCGACAATGGGCGAAGACAAGGTACACTCTGAACAGCTGGCCAAACAGGGCGAAGACAAGGTACACCCTGAACAGTTCGCCAAACAGGCGAACACACACAACAAATCACACTCAAACCGCCAATTATGCATGCCCTTGGACTGCGAGAGGACACTGGGGTACACAAAAGAAATCCACGGAAGCTCAGGGAGAGCATGCAAACTCTAAACAGAAACGGCCGAGCCCGAATCGAACCCAGGACCTTCTTGGGGTGAGGCAGACGTGCTAACCACTACGCCACCGTGTCGCCCTAGAAACAACCAGAACGTTCTAAAGATCTAAAGGGGAACCTTGCAGGTCTGGTTGCCCTGGCAGCCTGAGCAGTCAGATGAAGTAATCCCAGACTTCACACAGAGGGTTTTTTCTTTTAACCAATAATTTTCACTGTCCATAAACAGGATCTGTAGCTCCTCAGATATTCTAAACTCCTACAGCAATGCTGAATTTGGGAACATTTTGACCCAACACGTGGTTTCAACAGTGCAGACGAGTGGTTTTAATTAGTTCCTGGTTTAAACTAGTCTTAAATTCATCTCATGGTGACTATTTGTGACGCTTGCACGCAATGAATGGCATGTCTTGCTTAAAATGTAATAAATGAGTACATTAATTACCTCTCTTCTGGTTTCTGCACAGTTCTGGAAAGCTCTTCCTGTCATGATGAGAACAGATCATTTGAGAGGTATTTTTGTAGTCTGAGCTTTAGACTTTCATGCATTATTTGAACGTGGATATTTTACATAACCATCATAAGCAGCTGAAACATTTTAAACAATAAAAACATGTAATTTGGGCATTAATGAGGAGGAAATGTTGCGCATACAGGCAGTTCTTTTGCTGGTATCTTTCTCCGTAAATGGAGTTCAGCAGGATTAAATACTCGGCGAGTCCGGCGTCGCTCATGCAGGTTTTCTGTCGCAGGTCGCTCCAGACCTTGTGAGATTCTCCGAGGTACACACGTCTAACGTCGTACTTTTTCCGGGATTCTAGTCGTCTTCGAGCTCGGTCTGTATCCGACAGCCTCGGTCTCCCTCTGCACCGCCGTAAAATGGCGTGAATTTCATCCCCGGGGTCTTTAAGGCCCCGACTAGCTGTCATCTCTGAGCCCAGAGCCGCCATCTTTAAATCAGCTGTCGAGTTGTTGTGGTTTTTCTTAAAGGGATTTAAGAAAACCGGAAGTGCGAAAGCACCTTTAACGAAAGTTGTTTTTTTTTGTCCGAAATATAAAATAACACATTTCACACACAAACATATTGTACTTAATTGTGAGTTGTTTGAATATTTATATCGAACATCAAATTTACATAAAAATAACATTAACTAATAAATAAAACTAAATATATGACGCTGATATGTGGTGACACGCAACAGGACATTGACACATTATACATCCAATCGAAATAAAGATACGCGCTTTACGTGTCCAATGACAGCGCGGTGGGCGGTGCGTTCTCAGGTCGCCGGGGAAACAAGCCTTGCTAGATATCAAATTGAGTCAGCTTGCTACTTCTACCGCTTTCTTACTTTCCATTGTTTTATGTAGCTGAATGTTTGGAAAAAAATTACTATGGTTGACATATTGAGTGTCGTTTTCCAGCGGTTTGGTTCACAGCTCCACGCTTCAGGTGATATAAAACTCTCTTGTGAAGCTGAGAGCAGCACTTTGGTGGTTGGTGATGAAAACATCAGCAGGTCTCTGTTGCTGCTGACTGCCATAACAGCGGCTTCAGAAATGGGATACAGAGTACTGTTTTTCACACAAAGTCAAATTCAGAGCCTTCCAGTAAATGTGCAGGATTCATCCTCGTTTCTGAAGCCTGATATTTTGAAGGTAAGAAGTTCAATCTTGGAGTTTCATGAATCCTCTTAATAGGGTGGTGGGGAGGCTGGAGCCTATCTCAGCCAACACTGGGCGAATTGGCAGGATACACTCTGAACAGCTCACCAGAACATCACAGACACAAACAACCCTTCACACGCACACTTCCACATCTAGGGACAATTTGGAACAACCAGTTTACCTACTGTGCATGTCTTTACACTGTGTGAGGAAACCGGAGTACCTGGAGGAAACCCAAGCAAGCACAGGAGAACATGCAAACTCCACACAGAAATGGCCATCTAATTAAGAAATTCAGTAATTTATCACCCGAGTTGGACTCCCAGAATGCAGTGCAGCTAAACACTACAGTTACTTCCTTGTTACAACAGTAACATGACTCAACTAATTAATTATCCATGACATATAACAAGCTAGAAAGGGTTAAATAGGGTTGTGTTTGCATAATTGGAAGCTGATCTGTTTAAATATAGTGTAGAGATGAAAGGTGAGTGAAATGCCCAGTCTAAAATAAATACTCTTAACCTATTTAGGGTTATGATGTCTCTATGAATAGGTAGTTGAATACAGCATTGTGGGTAAATGGAAATGGTAAATATGTAATGGATGATTAAATAGCTGAGTCATGCTATTGCTGTAACAAGGAAGCAACTGTGCTGGTTAGCTGCACTGCATTCTGGGAGTCCAACTCAGGTCAGCTTCATCTGCTTAAAGGAGAAGACCGCACTTGTTAAAAGTTAATTTCAGTCAAAGCCCTATATTAATATCTATTGGTGCACAAAATCTTACACCGATGGCTGCAATTGTAACGGTTTTATAGGCGATTATTTAAAAATTGAATCTTATAATGATGACATCATCAGCACCCAATGTAACGTGGAGAAGTATGGCTTCAAACATATAACTTTAGTATTTCAAGTGGTTGTGCTTAAGTACGTTAATGCTGGTGTGTGTATATATATATATATATATATATATATATATATATATATATGTGTATATATACATATATAGCATGATTAATAAATGGTACATGGATATCAATGACATCATCATTCGGAGATGTGGTTTGTAAATAGCTGCCCATAAATTCGTTAAAGCAGAAGCTATCAGCTTTTGATTTTGCACACAGAAAGCAATGAATCTAGAGATTAGAATGAAATAGCCAAAAACCCAACTCATAATTGAAGTCTAATCTAAACGTTTTGAAAAGTTCAACCTCACAAGCTGATTGTAAATATTGATATTTACGCTGTTAATGGTGGATTTTCTTTTAATGCTATCTCTCCTCATAGAAAATCAGGTTTGTGTATCCAAGGACGTTGGAGGATTTGCTGGAGGATATCGCATCTCTTCACGAGCTCACTGAGCTGACTGAGAGTGCACCTTTTCCTTCCCTGCTCATCGTAGATGGATTGGAGCGGTATGTGTGTGGTCAGGACATAGTGCCGCGAGATTCTCAGAGCACAGCTGCTCACGTCGTGGCCCTCCTGCATGACACAGCTGCTTTCCTTAAAACCCGAAGTGAGAAAAGTCAGCAACCTCCATGCAGGATCATTGTGTCTTATCAGCTTGAGTGGGAAGGACGAGGAGGTGATGTTTATGCCTCGGATTCTATTCACTTAGTCCTGGAGCGCTACCTACATGTGAGGTGTAGCCTACACAAAGTGACCGATAGTGGAGAAGTGCAGAATGAGTGGCTGCTGTATCTCTCGGGTCAAGGACTGCAAGTTGATGGGTATGATAATAGATTGCAATGGCGTGTGATTATGCATTCCAGTGGGGCACTGGAGTTCAGGTCAGAAAGTGCAGCAAAGGAACAGACCCCGCAGGTACAACATTCTGATTGTGGAAATAAAAGATGATTAATTACAGATTTTTTTCTTCAAGTACTATTAAGAAACACAGTGTTATAGATAAATCCTTATAAATTGGAAAAAATAAACTGTGTACATTTTAATAGGTTTACTAATAAACCTTCCTTGTTCTCAAATAAAGTCAATTAGCATTCAGCTGATAGTACAGAACATACAGGCTGGAGATGAGCAGTGTGATGTGATCAATTATGCCACAAAGTTTTAACTTTCTATGCATTTATATAGTTTTAAAGTAATTTTTGTTATCGACTTGAAACAACAAATGTTTTCAGTTATTTAAGTTTTAAGGTTGTATAAATTGTTAAATAAAAAATATTTTTGGTGGATAAACTTTTTTATATACAAACAAATAAGCATATTTTAATATAAAAAAATTTTGTAGTATCATCAAACATAATTGAAAATTTAAAAACATGTAACATTGACAACTTGCAGGTTTGTGAGCAAACCTGTATATTGCGATGCGTACAGTGGATATGAATAGACTACTCTTCCGTTAAAAAAATCAGATCAGATGTTTTCTTACCATTAATGTGACGTCACAACTGCTACAAATGCTGCTGTGTTAATTGATGGTGACATTTCAGTGAAGTGGAGATATATGAACACTGAATATAGAAAGGTTATGTCCCTGTCTTCACATCAGTATCAATTTAAACTGATCTGAATTATCCACACCAGTTCTGCTGAAACTTTCAAACAAACTAAGTTTCTAACAAAGTTACACAATGCAACATTTTAGAAAATGGCTTTTATTTTGGAAGAGTGTACATATGCATGGTTAACATGTACAATGTTATAAATGCTCTTATTACACATCTGCATGCTATATTTGAAAAACAAATAAAAAAATCTTATAAACAAAATTTCTTTAAATCAACAATTTATACTGCTTAGTCACATGAGACCTCAAACCAGAGTAGGTTTTATAGTAACACAATGATTTAGTTATTCACTGTTTCTCTAAAAAAAGATGATGATTGGGTGCTACAGTAGTATTTACAGTAGTTTCTTCTTAATCTGTAAGATTACATTGATTTGATATAAAGCATTAATACATTTTTCATATTTCTATTTAAACCAACCATGATTGTTTGCATTTGCAAGTACAAATAAAAGAATGCGATTTAATGAACTGTATGAATTTATTTGATTAAAAAGACGTGAAATTTAAATGGTCACTCGCACCTGTTTTAGATTGGCGCATTGACATGGTAGATATAGTAACAAGTTTCTTCTGGAATATAAGATAATATAAGGAATATAGAAAAGTTTCTTCTGGAATATTATATACGTATTACAGAAATCCCTTAGCGGATGTGCATTCATACATTTTCCCCCTTTGTTTTCTTTCGAGATAACTGGAGAATTATGTCATTTGTTTTCCCGTGATCTCCAGGTATTCATATCATTTCCTCAGAACAACTACTTGTCCTACTGTTTTCTCATGATAGAGTTAATTTCACTTTGTCTTCCCGAGTTATTTGTAGTTTTTTGCATAAAGTTATTTATGAGCATAACTGAAGAGCAACGTGATCGAGTGAACTATACACCTGCTCCTCTGATATGATTTTGCCTATTTTTCTCTAGATCTCTTTAGCTCATATGAATTATACCATTATCATGGTAAAACGAAGCTTATTTATCTCGAGATCACAAGAAAATTCTATTTGTTATCCTGAGAAAACAACACAACACGAGATTACGGGAAAACTTAACTCGTTATCTCGAGAAAAAACAGAGTGGCAAAAAAATGTATGATTGCATATCCACTTAGGGCTTCCATATACATTATACATATATAGTGACAGTTTTTTAGAGAAAGGTTACCGGGCTTTAAATAGCATTTGACAGACTGGTACATGCTTTTGAGTATTTATTTATTTAATAAATTGTAAAGAAATTATACCTATATTGTGCACCATACATATTCGAAATACACAGAAAGCAGAATATTTTATAGATATAAACCCTGGGATTAAATGTTTGAAGGAAGACCACGTCAGATGCACTGTTCAACACCCTTTGCTGACAAAAGTAAATCAATATGGTGCCACACGATCTATGTCAATTTAAAAAAAAAAAACAAACAAACAAAAAAACACATACAACACCAGTTGAAAAATGAGCCACATATTTTTACAACAGCAGAACGCATGTACTATAATGGATAACCAGCAAACATAAAGTAAATGGACACACAGTCCTAAAAACCTGAGTCGTATAGGAGTTTAAAACCAACCACTATTTACATTGAGAGAAAATGTAAATATTTGCAAAGGTTAAAGGTATTTTTAATGTTCTGTAGAAATTTTTCTTTAACTTTAATAGCTGCCAGAGCTTATAAAAATGTAGTACAGAAGACAAAGGTAGCTTATTTATTATTAACAGTCTGTCTCCAGGAGATCTTTACATTCCACAAGTGTTGATTTGTCATAATGAAGGTTTTAGAGAGATGCAGTGAAGAGCCACTGGTTTGAATTCCATCACCATCTCCATGAGCCAAAGAAAAATGACTCCCCAAAGAGGATCTTGGACCGAGTTGTTCAACATTGGTTTTGAAAGTATTATTGTGTTTGTCAGTAATGTCCATAGTGAATGGATTGACTAGTTAGTGGCTGCTTATGTCCAGGAATATCATTTTTGTACGCATTGGCATAAATGGTTCCATTACCCATGTCTTCTCTTCTGCTGAGGCTCATCGGACTGTAGTCCATGGAAACTCCTGAGTCTGCCACAGTCATATACGTACATCCTGGCCCTTTAGGAGGCCATGTCTGGTGTGGATATTCAAGACTTGACTGTGATGAAAGTCTTCCTGATTGGGAACTTGGTGGGAGGGAGCCGATATCAGAATCTGAGGTGGCCATCATGGAGGACGCTTTGCTAGCGAAGAGAACCTGCAAGGGCAGTGACTCCTCAAAGCTGTCATCCCTTTGCACTTCTACCCGGGGATGCTGAGAGTTGTGGTTGAGGGTGACGTATGCGTCTTGTGACTCAAGTAGTGTTGAATGCGAGAGGACATCCGGATGCTCTTGAAAAGGCCTCAGCTGCTTCATCAACCACTGGCTGTGTGGAGGTTCTTGCCATCTTTCAATTAAATCTCTATCCATGTGCTGGGGCTCTAACTGAGTGCCTGCTATGGTTTGTGGTTCTTCTCTTGGGAAGTCAGCTGTCCTAGAGGCTGGTTCTGGTGTCGGGCGAGATGTGTGGTTTGGCAATGGTGGTGCTAGACTGACTTCAGACAGTACCTCCAGAGAGGAAGGAAGCTCCTCAGTGTACATGCGGATCGGCCATCTGCTGCCACTTCTGTGACCAAGCCACTCCTGAGGGTACAATCAAAATGGTTACCAAAGAGTACTTTGAAGCTCCCTTCTGAGGTCAGAACCTCTGTTTTAACAGGAATTCTGTTTAGACATTTACTGACTGTGCGCTTTGCTTACATGACACTTTAAAAAGCAAAACCAGTCCTCGTTTCACGTGAAAACTTCTTTAATTCAATTAAAACTTAAAACGTACTTTGTTACATACATACCTGTGCTTTATTATTTCTTGTATGTGAGAACTCAATGGCAACAATATACTGAGATATAATTTAATACTTTTGCTAATCAGGAAATGCTACTTGTGAGAAAATAGCAATTATAGTTACACAGAACCAGTTTCTGAATATTCCGCATTTGAAACTCAGAGCTATCTATACACTAAATGAATCCGGCTCTCGACCAATCAGCGCGATCATATTAGAGTCTTCCTAGCAACAAATGAGTTCTTTTTACACCAAGTCATGTCTGTTTTGAGGCTTCTCATTGGTTTACCGTTATATGAATCGGGGAATCCTTCTGGGATTCTGTACGTAGATAATAGAGTGTTCAGGTACTGAATTTGAATAATAAGGAAATACCCTGAGCAATCACAAAAGCAGATTAAAAATCTGCAAAATAAGTGGATTGTTATACAACAAAGTAGACATGGAACCCTTTCTTAATCAGGCATTTAAGCGTGGATAGATTGTGTTTATGGATATTTGAACATTGTCACGTCGAAGATGCTTTGAAGGATGTATTTTTGTTAATATCGCATGTTTGTCCAGGTGCGTTTTTTTCAACTTACTTTGGCTCCTCCTCAAAGCACAACCTTGCAACTTAATCCGTATTATACTGGAGTAGGCATGTATTAATTCAGTAAATAAGTACCTGGAAGTCTCCTTTGTAGACCGTGAACAGGCCTGGGAATTTGTGCTCAGGGGAAGGAATGTCAGGCCACAGTTTCTTCAGCAGGAATCTGTAATGGTTCATACAAAGTCTCCATAAATCTTCACTTGTTTCTCTTTAAAATTGTCACTTATATATCAATTTAATACTTCAGTTATAAAGTAATACACATTTTATTGTTGACGATAAAGAAAAAAAAAACATGTATGTGTGTATATGTAATTTACTGACTTGTGGTAGGAGAGAATCATAGTGAGAGCTAGCAGGATGAGGATCAGAGAGATGATGAGAATCAGTACCACAACCAGGGGGTCTAGCGAGGAAGAAGAGCATTATGATCACAGTTGTGACACTAAACAGGATCCTGAACGATTAACTGTACTTAAATTACATTTACCACTTGGGGGTGTCGTCCCAAACTCAGGATCCGTCCAAGCACTCCAGTAACCATCATAGGTGACACCATCAGGTTTGACTCGGACCAACACCTTGTATTTGCTGCCTGGTTGGAGGCCACGCAAAGTGAATTTGGTGCTGTCTTTTACTATTTCCTGAAACAAAAAACAAGCCTTGCAAATTTCCTCCATGCTCAATTCATTATAACAGATTTTGGGTCAGGGGTTAGGATACATGTCATTGAACTGTGAGGGGAAACCAGAGTACCCAGAAGAAACCCACGCAATCATGGGGAAAATATGCTTATTCCACAAAGAAATTAAACTAGGACCTTCTTGCTGTGTGGCGGATGTGCTAACCACTACATCACAGCTCCGCCCACATATTCATCAGAGGCTGCTTAAACAAGTATATTGTACTGTAGCGAGTTCAGTGATAGTCGAAAATCATTTATGTCTACCATAGACCAGATATTACAGCAATGAATCCAACTAATGTACTAACCTATTAACACTTTCAGTATCAAGAATGTACTCTTGAAGGGAAACTTACAAGTGGTTTGCCCTTTTCTGTTTACCTTCCTTGTAGGAATATTCTTCGCCGTATATCTGATTTCATACAACAAGCTGTCGTCAATGTACTTCACAGCAGGTGGCAGCCAGCTCACAATCAGTTCACCTTCTTTTCCCGTGCTTAGTACCGTCAGGTTAGCAGGTGGATCCAGTAGAACTGAGAAAGAACAAGAAAAAACAGTGAATTCAGTTTCCTCCTAATGAAGTAAAAGGATCTGCTGTATCCTTGTGGACTCACCAACTTGGTCAATAGAGAGGCTGCGGTTGTAGAGTTCTCTTCGGCCCTGAAACACGCGTAACTGAATGGAAATGAAGTGTTGAGTTTTCCGGATACTGCAGAAGAACAGCCTTTTTCCATTAACACCTTGTATGTGCCGTTCAGACACAGCACACACACTGCTGTTCTCATTCCTAAACACAAAAAAACGTATTAGGTTTATGTTCTCATAGTCACACCAAACAAAATAGGGGTTTTGTTTTGGGTCTAGTACTAGGGTCACGTGTAGACCCTCTCTAACTCTGGGCGAAGGCAGGGTACACTTTAAACAGCTCGTCAACCCATTGCAGTGCCAATACACGCACAGCCTTTTCTGAATTATTTAAATTAGAAAATAATGCAAAAGAGAGGCATAAGTAGTAGTAAGAGGAATAAGGCTTGTGTGTACACTATATGGACAAATGTTTATGGACACTTGACCATCAGACCCATATGCAGCGGTGCTATTGGGTTTCGAGTTCCCTTCACTAGAACTAAGAGGCTCAAACCTGCTCAAGTCTGCTCACTCCAGACACGAGTCGCCAAGGTTGGAGTGGGAGAGCATGAGCGTCTTGCACAGAGCACTGACTTCAACCCCACTGAACACGTTTGGGAAGAATTAGAATGCCAACTGGCCCAAGTGTCCCAACCTGACCTTATTAGTGGTCTTGTGCAAGAATGATCACAAATCTTTCAAAGACACTTTGAACAGTATTATGAATTCTGAACTTCAGCCTCATCAAACAGGTTCTTACTGGTATTGGTAGATGAAGGTGAATTCATGATAACCATGATCCTCCTCTTCCCAGAAACATGTGAAGTCCCTCAGCGACTCAGTGAAGCATTTAATCTTCTCCGGTTCATTCCGAAGCAACTGAATGACTGTCAAATGGGATTTAAATTACATTAATGTTTTATAAATGATGCATAAATCTAACTCATGAGAATATACACAGGACTGTAGGTCAATAATTGACAGCTAGAAGACACGTGTTACTAAAGAAACAGATAAACAGAAGAGCATCCTACCTTTGGTTTCAAAACTTCTGCCTGCGTTGGCGACTGAAGCCAAACAAAACGCGCACACCACCAGTATGTTTATCCTGTCATTTGACATTTTTTGGTCGTGGAGAACAACAATGGGGCCGCTTTCCGTTCCTCTGCATAGTTCCGCACTTCCAGATGCCTCGTCGTGTTGTTTTTGGCACAGCCTGTGCCCAAGATACTGCACGTGCAGCACGTCAGATAAAAGTGCAAATACGCGCGACTGAGCTGTTTACTCTATTCACACCAAGAAGAAGGCGGGGCTTTGTTTGCTTAAGTTATTTGTGGGTGGGTTTATACAAACAAGCATGGGATGGATCTTGCCCCCTGGTGTGATGGGAATAAACTGGGCGATATCAGGTAAAATTGTGTAGTCATTAAAATGACTATATTGTAAATATGAGGTATAGGTAAAGTCAGTAAATAGATGTATAGGTGAGTTAGTGAGTGTGTGCACTGGGAGGCTCAGATGCACTGTTAATGAGAAGGAGAAAGAGAGAGAGAGAGAGTGTCTCTGCTCTGTAACCGGTCTTCTTATCAGCAGGTGTCAGGCGCACTTGTTTTGCGCTCAGTGCGCGTTATCGTCTGTCCAAGCGCGTCTTCAACACATAGATAATGTAAGATGGAGCCAACTTAACCCGCCCCTAACAGTGCCAGAACTAATTGTTCAACCACATAGCCCTTTCTTTTAATACTGACACACATAATAGGCTAAACGGTAGTTGGAAAGACTAAAAACTGAAAAGCAAAGCTATACAAATAGGTTCAGTGTTTTGTCCAAGGCAAGAAAATTTGCCCAACCACTTAATCCTACAAGGGTCACAGGGAGGTTGGAGCCTATCTCAGCCGACTCTGGGCAAAGGCAGGAACAAATACAGCTTTGTACAGCTCGCCAGGCCATCGAAGGGTCAACACACACACAATCATTCACACTCTCACCTAGGGAAAATTTGGAATAGCCAGTTAACCTAATGTGCATGTCTTTGGACTGTGGGAGGAAACCGGCGGACCCGGAGGATACCCAAGCAAGCACTACTGTGCAAACCCCATACAGAAATGCCCTTGCCGAACCCAGGAGCTTCTTGCTGTGAGGCAGACCTGCCAACCACTATGCCATCGTGCCACATCGAGTATGTTTGAAATGGATTTGAGTCTATATCACCCCTAGTTTTATTTTTTTTTATATCAAAGGAGTTGTGTTTTGATTTTTACCCAAATTCAGGTGACAGTCTTGTAAATATGCAATGAATGTACAAAAGGACGGGCTGAACAGTTCATATGCTGACCATGATGCAGTGGTCAGATTTGACCAGATGTGGTTTATTTTTCAACATTTCACACAGTCTCCCCTGTGATTTTCATCCTTCTTCCATCAGTGTTGCAGCAATTAACATATTAATTAATCACTATTGAGGTGCTTTATGGATAAAATTAGTGGACAACTGACAATCATGTCCATTGAAGGTCTTCCTCAAACTGCTGCCCTAACGTTGGAAGCACACAGTTATATAAAACAGGAAACCAGCCCTGTTATTGAAGATCTACTTTCCTGCAGGTTTTCATCTCCAACCAAAATCTAACACACCTCTTTTACCTCAAAAGTTCAAAAATGATGAAGTCAGTCAATGCTTAAATGGTCACGCGGGAAAGATTAGGGTTGGAACTAAAGTTTTTAGGGAGCTAGATCTCCATGAACAAAGATGGGGACAACTGGTATAGAATATATTTGCATACTGTATAGCAGAGGTTCCACATCCTGGTCTTGGAGGACCCCCTGCATTGCACGCATTAGTGTGCACACCTGACTGAAGTAATTATCTTATTATATAGATTTAGGCAGTGCCTATAAGCAGAGCTCATGATAGATGTCTCTATTGATAGGTGTCTGAGACTACGTTTGCTTTTCAGCACCTCTTGTTTCACCAGCTGATTTCCACTTTAATTTTTTTCACCTGATTTTGGCATTTGCTCCACAAACATTTATTTACCTGCAAGTCTGTCTGCTTACCTGAGTCAGCTTCTGTGCTTTTTTTATTTTGTGTGAGTCTGAGCAGTGGTGTATCAGTCTTTACATTTTTTAATTTTTTGGGGTTTTGGTTTTGTTATTAATAATTAGTGTTTTTTTTATGCATGTTGCTATGAAAGTCAGCAATATATAACAGCCAATCAGCATTAGCTCAGCAATGCCTAATTGGGTTTTCTGTGGTGGGTGCGCACAGACACCGGATGTACACAGGGCAACTATCCAAGCCATGTCCCATGACTATGGTGTTCTGCTTCAGAGCTCCACTATTAACAGCTCTTCATTAAAAACACTCCAGCAAGCATGCAGACAAAATGCAAACTCCACCCAAGAACATCATCGCCGAGCCCAGGACTTGAACCCAGGACCTACTTTCTGTGAGGCGGACATACTAACCACTATACCACCATGCTGCCTGGCGATATATTATATTTAATATAATTCATAAAAATATCCGTTCTAAAGAATGTCGTAAGCCCTTAGCCAGGACGCCTCAAGCGCACGGCTTGGGTCATAGGGAGTGCCTACGCAAAAGTTCAGAAAGCTGTCATGCATATGAGCCAAACAATGGCCCGGACAAACTTAATATGTTCAAGGTCACTGTGCCAGGGTCAAAGGTCACATATGCAAATTAGCTACCCCACGCACAGGTCATAGGGAGTGCCTATGCAAAGCTTAAAAAGCTGGCCTGTGCATGAGCTGAGCAATGGGCTGGGACAAAGTTATTGTCATGCCATCTGCCCGGCCACCAAGCCAACGACTATACCCCTCCAGCCATAACTGGCTGAGGGGTAAAAACTATAATTGAAAAGAACAATTACTAGGTCATCTTAAACTGAAATTTCTTCAAGAATTACAAAATAGTGCGTTTCTGCAGCACAAGGCATAAAATTTAATAGAGGAGTTGCTTTACAGTTTATTAAAAATCAGCAGAAGTCCACTCTTTTTGTTCCAGCTACCTGATTTTTATGTGTCTCAGGATGCTGTGGGTTACTGGGGCGTACCAAGAAAACATACTGCAGGAAGCCACTTTTGTCATGTGCACTTTTCTGGATAGTTAGATAAAACACAGCATGGCAGCCATGTGGCGTACAGTCATAAATCAGATACTATCACGGGCACTCTTTACCCTAATATTTTTTACCAAAGGTGAAAGAAACACAACAGCTGATGTCAGTAAAAACATAGACCAGGTTCTGCACAATGCAAGAAATTGTGAGCTTTATTAATTGCACATTATGTATGAGACACTCCTGATTTAAAAAAAAAAAAAAAAAGGCAGGAGCTAAATGAAAAAAATGTGGCCAGAGTATCTCTACTGAGTGGTGCCAACGGATCATAACAGTTAACTGTATGTTTGGCGATTGATAGAGAAAAGGGAGAGGGAATGGGTGGAGGTTAGATGAGATGCTGCAGCCTGCAGAATGTTTTCTATATCGTCTGGTAGCACACCGGACAGGTCGCATCACAGGGATATAACTTAGACCTGGAAAGTGTTTGTGATAGCAGATAAGTTTATACAAGCCAGTATACAATAGTTTTTGAGGATAGTGGTATGTACATTGCGACAGTGATGTGACAAAAATCATAATTGTGTAGCTGAACAAAGCAAAATAGAACAAAATGTACTAGCTGAACATATGTGAAAATATACATTTAGTACAAATATAAAGATGAGTAAAGCCTGAATCATCACCATACTGTAGGTTTCAGAACCACCCTAAATATAGAAAGCATACAATCAATGCAATCTGCACACGCTCACTAACTGCCACACAACAGTCCAGTTTCTTTTCTATACTTTATAGCTGTGATGAGAGATACTGATGCATATGCTGGGTGGTATGTTGTACAATGAAACACTGGTGACAAATAAGACAAAAAAGATTTACAAGTACAAAATATACCACACATACATAACCTGATTTTTCCACCTCCACAAGCTTTTAGAATACGTTCTTTCGGATTAACTACAGCCTAAATTCACTGGTTTTACACACACACACACACACACACACAAACAAAACTCCACCATGGAAATGCTTAAAAGTTTAAAGTACTCAAAGTTTATAAGATATACCTCAGCAAATTGCACATTAAAGAAATCAGTCAACTTAACCTTGCAGGAGTGTCACATCAAACCAGTACCCACGTGAATTTCTCTGGGTCACACTGAAATCATCTCCCTACGTAACACCAGAGTTCAGTTCAACTTCCATGTATGTTAGAGGTCATTGGTGCACTTTTGAAAAAAAAAAAAATCCTTATAGGAAAACACTAATTTATTTAACCATTATATTTATTATCATTAATTTGCTGAACCGCTTAATCTAACTACGGTCGTGTTGAGGCTGGAGCATATCTCAGCCAACTCTGATCAAAGGAGGGGTACATCCTGAACAGCTTGCCAGTCCCTCGCAGGTCCAACACACACAACCATTCACACTCACATCTAGGGGCAATTTGAAACAGCAAATTAGCCTAATGTGCATGTCTTTGGACTGTGGGAGGAAAATGGAGTACCCGGAGGAAACCCATGCAAACTCCACAAAGAAAAGCCCTTGCTGATCCCAGGACTTGAACCGAGGATCTTCTTGCTGTGGGGCAGACGTGTTGACCACTACGTCACTGTACCACCCAACACTGATTTAGTTAAATTAAATATATTGTTGATGTGGATGTATTAAGGCACCCAAATCTTAAAAAAAACACGAGGTATCATTTTCATTTAATGAATTAATTGAATCAACAGAATTTGTTTAATTTCATAAATGTTTGCCTTTAACGCAACACTTGTAATAGAGCAGTTAGCTTTTATAGGTGAAATATAAAAGACACAAAAAGTTCAAATGTATTCAATACTTAGTGTAACAGGTTTAGAATATTAATAGAAAGATTACGTTAAGGTGCCCTAATCATTCCCATCGAGTCATATGTAGCATTTTACAAAATATTTTTTTACTAGAATAAACATTTCTATTGTTTTAGTTCCTCTTTACTTCAGTCGTTTCATGCCTTGCGCATTGGCATGTAGTCCCTCTAAAAACTAACTATCAGACAAGTCTGACAGTTGAAAATGGGGCTATCGGCTTGCAAGTGCCACAAAAACACATCCACTGTGCGCACAAGCCACAGACCTCTCCCAGAATTTTTTTCAGAATAGATGAGAGACAACCAGAAGTTTGTGAAGGCTAGAGAGAATGAACGGGTGTGGATGGACAGATGTTTATCTCTGTTAGCTGCTAGCATGCATAACTCTTCTTAGTGCAGGTCTAAGAGGAGGTATAATTAGCTGTAACGAGGTTTAAGAAGACTAAGAGATTCATGGCACTCTACACCTTAGCTCAAGTTTGGCTTCCATCTCGCGCAATCTTATGTTTAGCGAAATCACAAAACACCCCTTTTCTGTTAGCAAAAATGCTTATTGATGACATCATGGATATAGACCACTGTACAGTAGTTGTTTTCACTTGTTTGGGTAAATTAACTTGAGTTAGAATACTGGTTTGCCAAATACCAAAGAAATGTGTGACAGGCTTACAGAATCAGAATCAGAGCACATCTTAATCCAGAACAGTTAGTTTTAGTCAGACAGCAAGTCTGTAGTCTCTGAAGACAAGTGTATGGTAGAAGAACAGATACAAGGGCACCATTTGTAGGGTGGAATGGAAGAAAGAAGGCATGGGGTTGGTGTTTTAACAGGCACAGCTGCTGTGTCCTTCACTGGACGAGTCTTGCAGGTTGGAGTCTTTGAGGCTGGTGAGCAAACCTTCTCCTTCCATAGTTTCATTCATTTTCTCACAGATTACATCCACCAGCCGCTCAAACACCTGCTTTACATTGATGTTGTCCTTGGCACTGGCTTCAAAGAACTGGAATCCTGGAAGAAGGGAGCGTGTATAGTGTAAAGTATATATTATCTGAGTACAGCAAATGAGTCGAACTTTTAATGAAATTTAATATGTTCTTTAGTTGCCATATGCACTGTAATGTGGGGATGCAACTGTGAATTCTCACCTAGTTCATCAGCTAATCTCTGGCTGTCTTCTGTTGGAATAAGTCGGTCGTCTTCTAGGTCACACTTATTACCCACCAGGATCACTTGTGCATTGTCCCAGGAGTATGTTTTAATCTGGGTAGCCCTAAAATCAACACAAAATGTCCCACAGAGTAAAGCGATCAGTGTATTATGTGTTCTTATGGCAGTGGTCACCTACCCTGTTCCTGAGTATCTACTTTCCTGCAGGTTTTATCTCCAACCAAAATCTAATTCCCCTCTTTTAGCTGATGAAGAACTTCTTAAGGCAATGATTAAAAGGTCAGGGGGGTATTATTAGTGTTGGAGCCAAAGTTTTCATGGAGGTAGCTCTCCAGGAACAGGGATGGTGACCACTGCTAAAAGTAAACCAATGGTTTGGACAATTCTCTCACAACATACAGAGTACTGTACAGAACTCTCAATACCCTTTCCATTACCACAGTGTAGCATTAAAATGAAACATGGACTGTTTTCTGTACACATTACTGAGTACTGATGTGGACTGGATGAACTCCTTCATTTTCTCCCCAATTTGGTCACATGCTAATTCCCACTCACTAGCCAGCCTGCCTCCATTATCCAACAGACAATCAGGATGTTGAAGGAAAGCACCCTGTGTGTCATGTGAAGCCAGCCAAATGTTGTGCATATTGTGTCACAGGGCAAAGGAAAACACCATGAGCATCTACCCTCATCTGCATACATTGGTATGTAGGCATTCACTACTGGCTAGTCTCAGTGTGTTTGACAGGGGAGAGATGCAAATTCTCCAACCCTGAGAAACAATCAATTTTGATTCTTGGCTAAGGCACACAGCTGTGGAATCACTGAGACTTCATTACGATTGGCTGATGATACAGTTAATGCTTTTCTGCTCTGTTACTCAGGATCCAGGTCTAAATTTGTAACCACAGGTGGTCAGTTAGCACTTTTTAAAAATAGATTGTATTTGGGATTTAAGGCAGGATCACTGAGGTAGGAATAGCAGGCCTGCTTAGATTCCTACCAGGAGCCCAGAATTTCCTAATCCATCCCTAATTTCCACACGTATCCTTCACTCCTTCCCTTTAAACTTTGCTCCCCACTTACCAGTCCTGTACAGCATTAAATGAGTCCTGGTTGGTGGTGTCATACATTAGCAGAAAGCCCATGGCCCCTCTGTAATATGCTGTAGTGATGGTTCGATAGCGCTCCTGTCCTGCTGTGTCCTAGCAGAAACACAAACAAAAGGCCAAGATCATGTATACAGCAGCGTAAACTGCGATTCTGATACCTTTGGGTGAATTGAGTAAAGCTTACTTCATTTTCATCATGAAGCGTTGTTTTGGTTTACCTAGGTTCATTCAGGGTTACTACTGCTTGGTCTACTTTTGAACTGCAAATTGGCTGGGATACTGTGGAATAAATGCTATTATTAGCCAGCAGAGGGTAGTGTGACATCTAATTTTCCAGTGTCACATTGTCTAAGACAGATTATTTAACTTTCTCTACCTTTATTTTGTGTGTGTTAATCTACTATTAATCACTGACTGTCCATAATAGTAATACCTCTACACCTGCTCATATATGCTATGTAGATATCTAATTATGTGAAAGCAGCAAAAAGCTTAACAAGCGTATACATGTCAAGAGCTTCATATGTCAGAATAGGGGAAAAGTGTAATATTTGGGGATCTTTACCTGGTAAATGTTTGTTGGATGAGCATTTCAGAAAGTGATGAATGAATACATTTGAAATCTTGAGCTTAACACGGTTATGTGAAAAACAAAAACTGTCAGTATGTGGAGGGTCTGCAGAGCGATCAGAGTCTGTGGCTCAGAGTCAGGCCAGACTGATTCGGCTGACTCTATAACTTTTTTATAAGACTTTTTTCTATACATTTTTTTAAGATTCTGAAGAATGATTTTTTTTTCTCAGCTGTCTTTAACTGTCCAGTTTGGATGAGTATATGATAGTCTCAGATTCTTGTTATTGGCAGACAGCAGTGGATCCCCATGTGGTCTTCTGCTGTTGTAGCCCGACCACCTCAGTGTTCGATATTATATGCATGCTAAGATGCTTTTCAGCTTAACACAGGTATGAAGAGTGATTATGTCATGTCATGTCATTTTCTGAACCGCTTACGGGGAGGCTGGCGCCCATCTCAGGGGCCAAGGGCGAGGGCCCACACCCCGGACAGCTCGCCAGGCCATCGCAGGGCAGAAACATGCTGACGGCTATGCAGCCTACTCTTGACGAAAATCAGCAATGGATCTTTTACATGCCTCTCACCATTGACACTGAGAGACATGGCCAGCATTTGATAACCTAGTTAGCTGCACTGGGGGACAGCAGTGAGAACCCGTCGATAGTAGGGCTTGAACCCCCGACCTTGGGATCAGTAATCCAGCACCTTGCCACCAGGCCACCACTGCCCCCAAGAGCGATTATATGAGCTACTATTCTTCCAAGTGACTCGAACCAATGAAGCCATTTCACTTTGAACCCTTATCAAACAAATCATTTCTACCCACAGAACACTTTTTTGTTTTTCATTTGGCCTTTTTACAATGGATTTTCCCTTTTATTAGTCACCAGCATAATCAAACGACATTGCAGTTCATGCAATTATTTTACTACATCTACTTTATCATATCAGCAAACAACTTATCACAAAAAAAACTTTGCTGGCCTGTTCGTGTACCATTTTTTATTTTCTTGAAAGCTCTAAATGTGTTCTGCCATGAATCGTATATATATATATATATTATATTAAGTAGAATGTAGTTGTTTGTGGCTTGGAGTCCTGCTGCTCAAACTGTAATGCACCTATTTAAAAAAAAGGTGGTATAAGCAGGCTTCAACTTAAATTTTATTTATTGTACTTTATGTGAATTTACACCAACATTCATTCATTAATTCATTTTCTGAACCTCTTAATCCTAATTAGGGTCGCAGGGAGGCTGGCGCCCATCTCAGCCCACTCTGGGCAAGGGCACAGTACACCCTCGACAGCTCACCAGGCCATCGCAGGGCAGAAACATGATGACGGCTATGCAGCCTACTCTTGACGAAAATCAGCAATGGTTCTTTTACATGCATCTCACCATAGACAGTGAGAGACATGGCCAGTTTGCTGCACTGGGGGGACAGCAGTGAGAACCTGTTGATAGTGGGGCTTGAATTCCTGACCTTTTTGATTAGTCATCCAGCACCCTACCACCGGGCCACTACTGCCCCATACATCAACATTATATAAATAAATTCTCTATCCAGATGTAATTATAAAATATCCAATTGTAAACATGGTCACTGCATTATGAGCAGAGCACAGTCAAATTTGACATCAGAGATGTAGGTTGGCACGGCAACTGTCCCACCGTCGCCTGGAAACCTGGTCTGATATCCTCATTTGCGTAAGAAGAAGGGGGAGCAAAGGTTGCTCGGGTAACCGTAGTGTATCATTTGAGTTGGACATCAAGCACCTGTATGTGTGTGTCACATTAATATTACATAACAATAAACACTTTTTATTTGAAAACTAAGCTATGTGTAGTGCTATAGGCAATCTAAGCATGATATACAGTATTTTATATACCTTATAGCACTACATAGAGCTTAGTTTGTCAATAAAAAAGTGCCCATTCCCTTTTCCTTTTGCTTAACAACTAAGCAAAGAACAGATATAATCAACAAATAAAATAAGGACATTGGTTTTCCCTGTGATAATGCTGTATGATGACAGCGATAGTGTAAATGTCATTGTGGCCTTTACAGATGTGTCATATCCTGTATTCTGTGTACAGTTCCTAGCAGCAGGTGTGTCCCTATGCATGAGAGAGACTATGTTTGGATAAACACAACACTTACTTTATGAGGTGATGTGTCTATATAGGTTTCTGACATATTAAATAAACATACACGGAGGAGATGAAAGCGCTCAGATGTTTGAAGCTTAATTGTAGAAATAAATCCACAGCAAGTCCGAGACCATGGTTCTCAGTCGGAAAAGGGTGGAATGCACCCTCTGGGTCGGGAATGAGGTCTTGCCCCAAG
>JAOUQZ010000024.1:15024715-15034987 GCA_028564935.1 Neosilurus hyrtlii | reverse complement strand
GCTTAGGCTGCTGCCCCCGCGACCCGACCCCGGAACAAGCGGAAGAAGATGAATGAATGAATGAATGAATGAATAATATCTGTGCTGTGTTCAAGAACAACAATCGTATTGCATGGTCCACTAATCTTCATTCATTCATTCATTTCCTGAACTGTTGAATCCTCTCAGCTGATTCTGGTTGAAGGTGGGTTACACCCTGAACAGCCCTCTAGTACATCACAGGGCCAACATTCAGTCACTGACTAAAGTCCTGTCGCACATGTGGATGTATAGGAGCTCGTATCTCACCAACCTGTTCACTGATTGTGGTGCTTTTCATGAGGATTAATTATCAAATTAAAAGAGTCAGACACCTCCAAGATGTTCAAATTACAAATAATACAAATTTGTAAGTGCTGATAAAAATTCTTAAGGCCCAAGATTCTTGTAATCCATTAATAATACACAAGGAAGCTATTTTAGAGGGCAGCTCATTCCTCAAATAGTCAGAAAACAGTCTGTTATTAACCCTATGGTGAGAAATCTGAGCCACCTGGAGGTTTGAAACATGACGGGAAGCAATAATCTGTTGATATTTGCATCTGGCAATGTTCCCACCCATCTTACACAGCTTTCTGATACCCATGTACTGGAGGTGACCTTAAACCATAAGGTTTCACTTTCATACATGACTGGATCTTTGGTGAACTTGGGTCCAGCAATTTTCTAGATGGTCAGTAACAACAATGGTGGCAGAGCAAGACGACATTGAATAAATAATTCATGTCAAATATCATTTCTTACTCCATGTTTCTGCTAATAACAGTGTCTACGTGTCAGGGCCTGGGTAAGCACGTCATGGTGTTCTAGCTGTGTCTTGTACAGGATCTGGATGGTGTGTGGTGACCATCGCAAGAAATATGATGTAGAGTTGATGCTGAAGCAGACATCGCTAGCTATGAGTGCTAATGGAGCCTAAGGGAGTCGTCAGGAGGGACTACAACTTTTGTGCAGCCTGTACCTATGTGTACCAAGGGGGTCTGAAATTTCTTAGTACTGCTTGCAAATTATTTTCATTTGCTTTTAGGAGATCTTGAAGGTTTCTAGAGTTTTTGCAAAAATATTTTATAAATTGCTTGAAAGCTGCTTTAAATATCTGTATGTTATGTATATTTATTAAAATTTGTTTTTTGTTTGTTTGTTTTTTTTGCTAATTTTACTAATTACTTTGACCCAGAATTTGATGTTACATGATTGTGACAAGATTAAATTGTGATACTGTCCAGCCTGGAATGGATATGTTCATCTTTTAGCTGTAAAATGTATAAATAAACGTACAATTTCCTGTTGTTTTCACAGAACAATCTGTATACTTGTAGGATTAATGTAAGGCAGAATTGAAAAAAATCGGTTTATAGGTTGGTGAGATATGGGCTTTTATACATGAATGTCCACATGTGGGACAAAACTTTTGTCAGTGACTATACACATAACCACTGGAACAGCCAGTTAGCCTAACGTGGAGTTTAGAGTGTGGGAGGAAACCCACTCAAGCACAGGGAGAACATTCAAACTCCACACATAAAAACCCTCGCTGAGCCTGGGACTTGAACCCAGGACCTTCTTGCTGTGAGATGTACCTGTTAACCGCTATGTTTTTCAACACTTGCCTTGTAACTTCATCTAAAGATTTTTACCATAAGAAATATTTTTCATTTCAGAGTTGTTTGGTATCAATGGGTCGCCGGAAGTCGAAGCGAAAGCCTCCTCCCAAGAAGAAAATGACTGGAAACCTGGACACGCAATTCACCTGCCCGTTCTGTAACCACGAGAAGTCCTGCGATGTTAAAATGTAAGACTACAACCTGACTGTTTTAAAGGTGCAGTGTGTAACCTTTTTGGCGGATTTATTAGCAACTAGGACGTTTTGAGAAACCTTGAATATGCTCTTTTTGGCTTCCGGTTCCATCTTTCCCCTCCTTGTTTCTACAGCAGTGCAACACCATTCAGAGGGACAGAGTCGGGAATGAAATTCCAGTTGGTTGCAATTTGCAACCTCACCACTAGATTCCACTGAATATTACACACTGTTCCTTTAACTGATATATATATAATATAGATTTTATTTTGATCTGCTATTTTAATCCCAGCTTCTGCATTTAGTTCATCAAAAGCATGTGCACACGCACCCAAACACACTCAGAGCAGTGGGCTGCCACACATTACGGCGCCGGGAGAGCAGTTGCCGGTCAGGTGCCTTGCTCAAGGGTACTTCAGCTATGAAGGTGGAGGAAGTGTAGGTGCGGCTCAGTCCCCCACCACCACACATTTTTTATGCTGGTTCAGGAATTAATCCAGCAACCTTTCGGCCCCGAACCCGCTTCTCTAACCAGCCACGGCTGCTCCCATGTGATAGGAGTGATATTTTTAAATGTTGCGTTATAAGAAGGTGTGTAAGGAAGTTCTAGGACGTAGTAAATTAGTTTTTTATTAGAACGTTGTTGTTTTTCAACTCTCATGGAACAGAATTGAAGCTGCAGGTTCAGTGAAATGCATTTACAGGCAGGTTGAAGTGAAAATCCAGGCCTGGAATTTTGTTATCGTGTTGTGCTGAAGTGCTTCGGTTGATATTTTATAATATAGAGAAATGTTTGGGTAGTGTTGGATCGCTGAGGCCGCAGCTCCTGTACATGTAAGTCTGGCCCACATTTTATTGGTTTGATGTAGTTTCATTTTAGCAGCGCTGTATACGCTGTAATACTCGCACGAGCAGAGCACTATATTTATAAAGAAATACGTATATACTGAATTGAATTTTTATGGCTGTTTGCCCAACCGTTTACTTGGCGTCCTTAAGCATCGGTCCTTAAGCACTTTGTTAAATGTGCTGAAACTGGATTATTTATAACACACAGTTTCTGTTTTTAAAAACTTTTAAAGCTGTAAAATCTTTTACGAAAAAACATCCAAACAACAAATTCAGATTCATTTACAGGCGAGCTCCCGCTGAAGAAACCCACGACAACTGAAAATGCTTAGTGCGCCGTACCTACGGGCAGCCGTGGCCTAATGGTTAGAGAAGCGGCTTTGGGACTGAAAGGTGGCTGGTTCGATTCCCGAACCTGTAGAAAAAATGTGTGGCGGGGGGGGTGAGCTGCACCTTTCCTTCCTCCACCTTGATGGCTGAAGTGCCCTTGAGCAAGGCACCTAACCCCCATCTGCTCTCCAGGAGCCCTTGATGTGTGTGGCAGCCCACTGCTCCGAGTGTGTGTGTGCTCACTTGAACTGGATGGGTTAAATGCAGAGGAAATAATTTCCTTTGCAGGATAAACACAGTATATTAAAAAAATGTTTAAAAAAAAAGCAAAATCAAAAATAAGAGCCGTGTGTGTTTGCATGCATGTTTGTATTTGGGAGCATGTGTGTTTGCATGTGTTTGTGTTACTGTGTGTGTGTTTGTATGTGTGTGTGTTTGTGTTTGCACTAGTGTTTGCGAGTTTGTGTTTGTGTGTGTTTGTGTTACTGAGTTTGTGTTTGCATTAGTGTGTGTGTGTGTGTGTGTGTGTGTGTAGAGAGAGAGAGAGCGAGATAAATAGTAATTGTATGTTGATATTTGTCATGGCAATAAATCCACCAGTGAATTGAGGTAGCGTGGTAGCAGCCCAGGCTGTGACATCACCAGCTGTCCGTTAGTAGCTAAGCGCGTGATGTGAGGAGGAGAAAAGTAAACAGTGCTTTACTGAAACAACAAATAATGAAGATGAGTTTACATCAGATTAAATATTTATGTCCTCCGAAATCAGTGACAGAACTTGTTTTTTTGCCTGAAGACAATCGCAGAGCTAAAAATCTGGTCACCGAATCCCTATATCAGTAGAATCGAGTATTTCTGGTAAACGAGATGTTTTGAGTTGCACTGCGTCAAGATATGTATGATGTTTTTAAAATGTGATTGTATCATATGGAGCGAACTATCAAAGTGTTTGTTTTTGTTTCTTTTAGGGAACGAAGTCGAAACACGGGTATAATATCCTGTACCGTGTGCTTGGAGGAGTTCCAGACTCCCATTACTTGTATCCTTTTAATCTATATGTTCCTGGTGATGCATGATTACAACCAAAGTGTTGTTGGGAAAAGAATATCGATTCAATTTCTTGATCCTTTGCGGATTTGGTATTAAGTTTATCGATGCCAAGTTAATGCTGTATGTATGTCCACATGCTCAGCTCAGAGATGACAGCGGTCCCAAGTAATACTTATAAACATGGCCAACATTAAGCTTCATTACAGGTTTCTGTTGGAAGTCAATGTTAAATGCATTATGGGTAATCAGAGTCCTGCAGCCAAAAGGATTACATTGAAGGGGATCAACCTTGTTAGGACGGTTTAAGAAAACCAGGCGTCAGCTGTGAGATTAAACAGGAGCTTGAGTGTCCTTCCTTAACCTCCGCCTCAGATCTCTCAGAACCCGTAGACGTCTACAGTGATTGGATCGATGCTTGTGAAGCAGCCAATCAGTAGCTCTAACTCCTAAGGTCAGGGGTCACAGAAGAATACAAGACGACGAGCTGTATTTTTTTATCGTGACGTGCATCCCATAATATTCAGCTTGTCTCCTGATTTAACGGAAACATGTTCATGGGTAATTTTGGTAGCGCTACATAATGTATAAACACATGGGAGGATTTGAGAGTTGGAGTGTTTGATAGTGGTTGGGCCCACATTTATCTTTTGAGAATTTGTGACTTTTTAGTTGAGGTTTTTATATGTTTATTGATTGGACAAGTAAACGTCAATAAAATATGCACATCTTCCTTATTAGGAAGTAATGAACTCCACATTGCAGTTATTTCAACAAATGCACAACACAGTTTTTCAAGTCGAAGTTCTTTAGAGGTGAACACGCTGGAGACAGATAGAAAAGTCTCTTTTTATTTCCAAAACATTCTTAAATTTTTCTCGCGACATTCAGAGCATCGCGAACTTGGTTGAAAACATTTTTGAAATTTCTGTGAATGTCGCAAATTAAGGCTCTGACACAGCGTAGTCTCAAACTCTTGTCAGACCGTCCGCAGAAGGTCGTGAGAAGGTCGCAGAGTTGTCGTTTTGTTTGCAAATTATTCAATTTTAATTCGCTAGGAAAAGTGACAAGCTGGAGACTTCCACATGGAAAGTTTGAGACTTGTTTACTAACCCGCAAATAAGAAGTGAGTGGTTTTAGAACAAAAACTCACGACTGCTTTACGACAGATTCGGGTTTTTTTTTCGCAAAACATCCACAAAACAATTCGTTTGCATATGGAGTCACGAAACATCTTAATGCGAATTTCAAAAATCACAAAATATTCAGTTCATATCAGTTACCTCTAGTGCAATCACCCCCTTATACTGTTTAGTGATAGGTGCGTAAATGAAAGGTACGTTGTAGAACAAAATATTTAAAAGCTTCTGTTTTGTTTAAAGCTACAGTGTGCAACATTTTGAAGGATCTATTAGAAGAATTTAGGTATATCAATAAAGTTTTCTTTGGTCTGGAAAAAAAAGTTTTGAGTTAGAATAAGCTGCTTAGATCTACATGGGCGGAGGGTCCCCTCTCAAGAAGGCCTCTGTCTTGCACCACCATGTTTCTACAGTCACCCAGAACCATCCAGGCGTCAAAGGGGAGGGGTTTGGGAATAAAATTTCATGCTGTTGCAATCTGGAACCTCACCACTAGTTTCCGCTAAATATTACACATGGTACCTTTAATACACACTCTTGCCATTATGTCTTGTGTGTGTGGAGAAAATTCTGTTGTAATAACTGCTTAAGTAACTGCCTAGGTTCAATTCTTAGACAATCTACCAAATTTAATGGCATGTTCATTGGAGATGGGAGGAAACCTTCATGGGTGTAGGGAGAACACACTGACAATAACCATAACGGAGGACTGAAAGAGGGATACTGGAGCTATGAGGCTGCAATGTTACCCAATGTGCCTAGAAATAAACACTCATACAGTCGATCTTTTTTGAAAAGTGGTTTAATAACGTGCAGGTGCTTCGCTACGGAAGAAAATCACACGAACAATGAGCATTATTCTGTTTTAGCATTTAGCAGCAACGGATCGTTTTAATTTTCACTTTTCGTTTTTTTCTGGTGTTGCTTGATTACAGTTTCTTACAGAACACGGACACAAAAACATCTGGCTGCATTTTGTAATCATTTTATTGCGAAGCCTTGGCATGAACAAGCTGTCATTAAAAAGTCGCTGTGTTAGTCATAATATGACCACAAGAGGGCGCTGATAAAACACTAGAATGAACACAAACGGTCACATGCAGCACCAGAGCAGTAGTTAGTATGAGTTTTCTTGCTGATTTATTTATGCATAACTGACAGAATAAAATAGTCAGGTCAGCTGTCATTACAGACTAAATACTGAGCTCAAGACGTAAGAGACCCAACTCCGCACTCTTACTCAGCTTGTACTGGAGCATAGGATTGGTGTGTGCACGTATCTGTGCCTCTCATTCACTATAAAGGATGCACCGTTTTCTCTTGCTGTTGAATGTTGAAATCTGATGACTCGGACAGTCATTTCTTCTGAAGCAACTCACCTGTAGTAATCCCTGTGGCCGACTGTCCACATAAACACATATTAACAGTTAAGAGTTTATGAGGAAACAATGTCAGCTGTTCTGGGTCTCCAGGATGAAGAGCTTTTCACAGTTTATAGCTGCTTTATCACAAGTGATAACAGGAGCTTGGTTCACTGATGACAAACTGACCAACTAAGAGCTGTGGGATAATGTTCAATTCAGGACTATTTAATTCAGTGACATCCACCGAGCCTGAGGTACATAACTGTTTTGGTACATAACACATGGGAACATGAACAGTCTGTATGAAGGGGCTGGTGAGTTTTGTGCACTCTGAGCAGAGCATAAGCCCGAGAGGTAATGCTGTGTTTTTAAAGTTTAGTATATACTATATGGAAACACACGAAATTTTAACTAAAACTAGATTTTTATAGCAAATTTTTTTTATGTATTAGGCGGCACAGTGGCATAGTGGTTAGCACTTCCACCTCATAGCAAGAAGGCCCTGGGTTCGGGTCCAGTGAGGCCATTTCTGTGTGTCATTTTGCATGTTTTCCTCGTGCTTTCCTCCGACAGTCCCAAGGTATGTCTACTAGGCTAATATATATTTTCAATCGCCCCTAGGTGTGAATGAGACTGAGAATGGTTGCGTGTTTTGGCCTTGCGATGGACTGGTGAGTTGTACAGGGTGTACCCCTCCTTCCACGGTTCGGAAAATGAAACGAAATGGAATAAATGCAGATTTTAACCATGACAGAGGCAGGTGAGGTGTGTAAGGCATGTTTTACTGTATATTACATGGAAATGTAAACCAGGCTCTGTAATGTCGTGGTGTGAAAACTCATTCAAAGATTTAGAACATACATACTACACGGAATCACCGGAGACATTAACTACAACAAGATTTTTTTGGTATATTTTTCCATTTAAAGTGTGGTGATGATGCCGCTATCTGACTTTATGATTCCAGCATTATCCACTCAGGATAATGTGTACTAACTCCTAGGTAGCGGACCAATCAGATCGCACTTCAGGGTGGTAGCTCATCATCAATCATTGATTATTTTCCTCTATCTACATGCCATTGTGGGTTTTTCTTTTACAGTAGACATCAATTATTAAAGTGTCTGAGAAACATGGTGCTGTTTGTTTGCAATGGTAAGCCTTTTTATTAACATTTAAATGTTTCAATCCCAGACAGTTTAATTAATGGATGATTCATTGTAAGTCTTATCAGCATATTTTTTTGAAAACAGTTATATATTTTTACTACCAGTTCATAATTTGCTCATTATAATGGCATTAGTTTCAGCTGTCATCAGTCTTCTGGAATATCTGTTTTGAAGGTCAAAGTTTACTGTCACCATCTGCCAATAATGACCTAGACCTCATTGTTCTGAGTGCGTGTTCTCACGTTAAAGATCATTCCAAACCCGCACATTTTTACACTGGGCTGCTGAATTCTATGTGAGGTGTAAAATTAGCACAGTACCTCCATAACTATGTGCAAGAATGTTGCTGTGTTCTCTCTTTGGAGAGGATTTGCTAATAGGGACATGACCACTTCACAGTTCTACGCCTTATTGAAACCCCATCCGCACCTGGCCTTTCACTTAAGGTGCCGCGTGCCCACGTATCATTTTCCGTCTAATCAGGAATTCTTTTGTTGGCAAAGAGCCTGTTCACATGACTCCAGATAACTCAAGTGCGTTTTTATTTCATTCTCTGGAATGGATAGTTACCCGTAGCATGTTAAAGCACTCCTTGATTTGGCCCTCGGACGGTACGAAAACCCTTTCAAAAATGTTCCCATGTGGAACCTCTTTAGAAACCTACTTCTCACCATATAAGGAGCAATTTTTCTAATAACGTATGTTGGGCACAAATAATAACGTTGAAGGGCCGGACTCTAGCATAGTTTCATCTCGGCCACAGACGCTCTGCTTTTGGGTCAATTTGAAGCTCTGTTTTGTCCACTTTTCTGGCCACATGCTTCAGCACCTTGAAGACTGCAATATGTACATACTTGTAAGGTGATTTCCAAAAGGAAAACAAGCGTTTTAAAATGTAGTAACATAAGAACAGGGTTTTTAAGCTACTGAAATATTACCTTTACTCTCTTGTGTTCGGCAACATAGTACAGGAGAAAGTCTATGTTGCCAGATTGTGTCTTTGTGTTAAAAGTGGGTCCTATTTTGCCACATTTTGCATGAATAAACTTGATTTTCCTGCTCCAAGGCATATCATTTAGCTCCTAAGTTAATAACTAAGCATGGAAATCACTACAGGCTGGACTCTGGCCCTCTACGACTACCTTGATCCTTTGACCCAAGCTTTTTTTTTGGGGTGGTCCCAAATAAAACCGTGAACTCTGGTTAATCTGTACTGTGTTTCACTGTGCTGTTTTTCTGCATGTGAGCAGAAGTGATGCCGGAGGAATTAATTTTTCAAGGCACAGAGTGTGTTTTAGCGATTAGCTGTAATGGAAACAATGGAACACATTTTACACACTTCCAAAAGCCATGCAATACTGGAGAGGTGTACATTACATTCGTTGCGTCATTTGGTAAGGCACCTGTAGATTTTAGCTTAAATTTAATCCTCACGGCTAAATGATTCGTCCATCTGTGGACCATCTTCTTATGTATCTGGTGCAAAAGAAAGAGAGAGCACACGACACTTTTCAGGAAAGCAAAAAAAAGAAAAGGTTGATTCTGGGAGTCCGACTGGAGTACTGTTGAGCTTGCTCAAGCGGCCGCTTAGGCAACGAGGCGTTCCTCATAACGTTGGAGAGAGTTCTTAGCTGTTAGTGAGTGTCCTCAGCTTCGCTGTGCTTGGTTAGTAACAGCATCCTGATAGAAGTTTTTATTTTTTGCTATTACTTCCTCTGAACTAATCTGTCTTAAGACGTGTGTTCATCAGCAGCAATGGTGGATATTAGGGGCTATTTCAAACCAAACTGGACATTATTTCTGAGGCATTGTTTGGCTAATTTTCTAAAAAAAAATTTTTTTTTTAATGCAGAATCTCATGCAAAGTCGTGACAGAAAGCTGCTACACTCAAAAATATATATATATATAAAAGGATTTTAGTGGAAAGCAGGCACAGCCCGTGGCAGTTAAAACAGAAACAATATATTTTTTTCTATCTTAAATTAGACCTAATATTCTGGCTTGATGGATGGCTCTTAACAGTTGGCGTGGTATTTCAGGATGAGGTTTACATTTTTTTAAAAAGTGGGCAAGAAACCAGTGAATTAAAAAAAAAAAAAAAAAAAAAGCAACGGCACGTGGGCGTCTTAATCAGAGTACTGGTATCCATCAATCTGCATGTCCTGGCCGTTGTCCATGTAGTCTTCAGCGTAAGTGCAGTACTTTTTGTCGTAGACCTGACGCGGGAGCCCGTAGACAGTCATGCCTGATTGCGATGCCACCTTGTTGGTACCCATCTGCAGTGAGACGACGGAAGTGTCACACGTTTCCATGTCCAGCTTCTTATCAAAGATCTGTCGCTTGGTGCCCGGTGCCGTCATACCAGACTAAAAAAAGAAACAGTAGCTGGTAATAGTGCTGATTAATGTTACTTTAGGCTGGTACACAACACTAATATACACTGTGTGTATGTAATTATGCATACACACACACACACACACACACACACACACACACACACACACACACACTGTGTGCACAATTATTAGGCAAGTTGTAT
>JAOUQZ010000024.1:14995602-15020619 GCA_028564935.1 Neosilurus hyrtlii | reverse complement strand
GAGAAGAATCTGCCTAATAATTATGCACACCTTGATATAGGGTGTTGATCTCCTTAGTCCACACCCTCCCTCGTTACCCAAATACACATCACCTGATATCTATTAATCCAATAAACATTCAAGTTTATACAGCTTGGAGTTGGAAACTATGGATAAAATGATGACATGGTCAAAATAATCACTTGTCTAATAATTGTGCACACACTGTGTGTTCCTTTTTCTTCATTGCTGTATCTCCAAAAGTATGTGTACACCAAACGCTCACACCCTCATGTGGGCCTTCCAAAGTTGCAAACACACACTTCTCTTGGATGTCTTTGTGCGCTGCATTACAATGTATCTTCAATGGCACTAAGGTTCCCCTGTGCACAAAGAGAGCTCCATGAAGTTATTGCAGTGTTCCAGTTCATCCCACTGACCACCTTTGGGATTAACTAGAACACTGCTGTTCCGCAGGCTTTTGCTCCTGACCTCATCAATACTTTTGTGGCTGAATTAAGCACATATCTACAGTTTATTCTGGAAACCTTCCAAAAAGACTGCAGCAGCAATTAAATATTAATGCCCAAGGTTTTGCACTGAGATATTCAATAATGGTCAGATGTCCACATGTAGTGTAAAGGGTTTTAAGCAAAAATCTAATGAAAATTACAACAGACACTAGTGTTGCTTCCTGATTCTGAATTTGAATTTTTACGATTTGCTTCCTCTTCTGATTGATAAAATAACAGCTAATTACATCTGCCAAGAGGTCATGTTTTTCTTTATTTTGGGTTTTTAGTTTGGTTGTCTGCTTGTGTTCAATATAACTCAAATAGTTATATATGGATTTTGATGAAATTTATTTCTAGAGTACGGTGTGGTACAACTAACAAACCATAAAATTTTTTTTAGAGGTGAACTGTGCATGGGATCATGTTGCTGAAGAAATTGAGTAAGGTCAATAAGTGCAAATAATGTGTGAATTAATGTTAATCAGCTGCACACTAGGGGGAGACATTGCATTATAACTATGCCAGGTTCTAATAAAACCTATGCTTGCCACCATAATCCATTTGTGCATAGTGGGGGTACATTGCACTCTGCGAGTAAAACATGTGACCATGTGTTAAGTTAAATTATAACCAGCCTTTTTTTTGTTTGACTAGTCCAACAAGTGAAAGAGTTAAACCACTAAATGTGTAAAACACTGCAAAAAAAATATCACTGATTAGGTAAACTGAGTGTGAGTCTACTGAACAGATCAGAATTATAGTCATAAAATGAAGCAGTGATGTTATATTTCGTAAGCACCTGACTGGCTCCTTTGTTAGTCCCCATCTGCAGACTGATGGTTGACTGGTCCATAGGATTCTCCATGCCAACTTTGGGGTCATAGAGGTGACGTCTTGTGCCATATGATGTCATCCCCTTCTGACTGGCAAACTTGTTAGTCCCCATCTGAACAAGTCCAAACACGTGTAAGAAAACAACAATAAAATGGACACGCTTAAACATCTCAACCACTAACTGAAGCTCAAACTGTGATGGCTAAATGATTTAGGTCAGATTGTCTTCAAAACACCAGGTCTTGTGGGGTGTTCCTGGTGACAAGGTCAGCTGGCACCCCAAGGCTCACTGCGGTAAGTGGGGAGTGAAGGCGGCTTGTTTGGTTTGATCCTACAGAAGGCGGCTTGATCCTACAGAAGCCAATTTGCTAAAATGTTTGTTGACCATGATAATCACTTGGATATGCAGTGTGTACGTGTTGCTTACTTGTGGAAGACATTGCACCAGGAGGGACTATTAAACAGAGATTGCGAAGATAATGTGAAGCTCTAGGCAATGTTCTGCTGGCAAACTTTGGGTCCTGGCATTCAGGTGGATGTTACTCAGAGACATACCCTCTACATAATCATTGCTCCAGGCCAATTACACCCACTTCATTGAATGGCACTGGCCTCTTTCCACAGGACAATGTACCCTGCCATGCTGGTAATTTGTTCAGGACGAAGAGTTCCAATTCTCCAATCATGATAGCCCCACCTTCCACTTTGCAGGACTGCTGCTAACATCTGGGGCCAGTGAACAACATCAGAAGTGTTTAGGCATCCATGCTTCAGAGCTGTTTTGGGGCAACATGGGTGACCTACATAGTTTACATTGTTTTATTACAAAAAATGAGCAGTTGAAGGTTAAGAGCCCAACAGTGGCGGCTTGGGGCTGGTGGGGCTTGAACCCCCAACCTTCAGATCAGTAACCCAGAGCCTTAACCACTGAGCCACCACTGCCTTGTGGTGGTCCTGACTTATCAAAGTAGCCGCCTTTAGCATTAGTATATCTGGATTCACCTGTTTACTCGAGACTGGTTCCAGACTTTCCAAACACCCTGTACAACAAGAGAATATTGTGCTCCTAACGTTTTTAATAGACAAAAGATAAGACAGAAACACAGACTGACCTGAAGGCCGATAACATTGCGCCCCTCTTTCAGTTTCTCTGGGGCGAATCTACGCTGCTGTTTCTCTGCATACTTCACTCCAATGTCAGATTTGGTATGGACACCTTTAGATTTTGCCTGCAGAGAATATAAAGCCCAACAGACTTACTTGCATTTAGACGATGTTTTGCAAAGTAAAATTGTGAATATGTTTTCAAAATCTATTTAATAATTACTATTTTAAAATGACTTTATCTAATTTTATAGCTGCCATTATGCACAGTGGACATTGTTCACTTTGCCAACTAACAACACTTTTTATTATTCATTCAGGATATTTTGTCATTTTTGATTGGTGGAATGCCATCAGTTAATTATTGGTGTTCTTCTACGATGCAGGTTATTGCGTGATTGCCGTCAGATAACCGAATTATTGCATAATTGCCATCAGATAAGTTGAATGATGGTTCTTTGCTATAAGCTTGTCAAAGCATTTCATTATACAAAGTATGTACAATGTACAAAAGCAGTTATACAAATTAAGCTATTATAATTAGCATGCCACCAAAATAAATAATAAATAATAAATAAAGACCTCAAAAGAGCCTGGGTTCTTACACACTTGCACTCTCCAGCGCTGCTTATGAGATCACTGTCTTTACTCTGTTCCCACAAGCACATGTGCATAATGAGGGAAGGTGGAGCTGAGCACCTAATTCATCATCATGCGAAATTTTTATGCACATATTGCATGCACACATGCTCACAGGAAAGAGAACTGCATCAAAAATAAATACACATGGAAGAAAGGTATATCCAAGATATACATAGATACACTCAGGAATGCGTGGAGTTCACCTACCATCCCAGCCAGTGCAATCAGAGTGCACTGAACCTGCGTGTGGTTGACGTTCTCGAACAGGTCGTTTGCCTCGAAGATGTCATGCGGCTTCAAACCGTAATCCTGAATGGCTCGGACAAAATTGCCTATGTTTTCCAGCTGCATAAAACAGGAGTGTTTTGTAAAAAATAAAAAAAAAATTCAAAAAGCTCATTATTGAACACTGTATTCATATATAAAAAACGCTTAGTGCCACAACACATTCTGTTCAAATCTGGAATTAATGAACAATGTCCTCTTTAGTTTATGGAGGAAGAACACTGCACAACGTGTTGCAATCGGATCTGGTTCTGAGCGGATGGAAACCACTAATAAACCAAGTGTCTATTTAACTTCTTAGAGAAAACACAATATATTATAAAAGAAAACAAAAAAAAAACAAATATTTTAATCCTGGGACGTCTCGGAATATCGCCTAAAGCTAAGCAGTTGTCACAAAACTGTTTATGTGCATTTTCTACATAAAATATCCAACAACTTCAAGAGGCAAGAGACGCGGAACAGTGGTGGTCAATGATTGGTCGGATGGGACCATGGATGTCAGTGTTTGGTCGTAAGTACAAGTCAGTTCAGGACAGTGACTAACATGTGCTTTGTCTCTAAGTCGTTAAAGAAGGCTAAAGGTCATTAAATCTAGTTGCAAAGCTTTTAAGTTGGCGACCCTGAAGCCGAACCTGGCCCTGAAAATGGTTACTACATTAGATTACAGCCTCAGAGAGAGCTCGCATGTTCTCCCTGTGCTCGCGTGGGCGTGGCTTAGTGGTTAAGGCGATGGGTTACTGATCATAAAGTCACCGGTTCAATCCCCACTATCACCACTGTTGGGCCCTTGAGCAAGGCCCTTAACCCTTAATTGCTCAGTTGTATAAAAATGATAATTGTAAGTCGCTCTGGATAAGATCGTCTGCCAAATGCTGTAAATGTTCTGTAATGCCTGGGATTCTTTCTGGTGCTCCAGTTTCCTCCTACAGTCCATAAACGATGCATGTTAGGCTCATTGGATATTCTCAATTGCCCCTTAATATGAGTGTGAATACTTGTGTGTGTTTTGGCTCTGCAGTGGTCTGGCAAGCGCTTCAGGATGTCCCCTGCCTTTGCTCAGAGATGTCTGTGATGGGCACCAGCCTCCCCCTGACCCTGATAAAGAATAAAGCATGTCAGAAAATGAAATGAATGCTACCCTATGAAACACTGGGATCCAGTATGATCCTGACTGGAATAAACTATCTACTGTACATAAATGAATAAACTCACATTGGGCGGATAATTATAGATGGGGGGTCCTATAGCAAGAAGGTCCTGGGTTCGATTCCCGTGCT
The DNA here is from genome assembly GCA_028564935.1 of Neosilurus hyrtlii. Lineage (NCBI taxonomy): Eukaryota > Metazoa > Chordata > Actinopteri > Siluriformes > Plotosidae > Neosilurus > Neosilurus hyrtlii. The sequence goes on along the minus strand of JAOUQZ010000024.1, from coordinate 15,015,980 downwards.
CGGGCATTTCTGTGTGGAGTTTCCATGTTCTCCCCATGCTTATGTGGGTTTCCTCTCACAGTCCAAAAACATGCACAGTAGACTAATTGGCTGTTTCAAATCACCCCTAGGTGTGAGTGCGAATATGAATGGTTGTTTGTATGTTGACCCTGTGATCTGTCCAGGGTGTACCCCGCCCCGCCCAGAGTCGGCTGAGATTCGGCCGCGAACCTAATAAAGATTAAGCGACTTATGGATGGATGAATGAATGAATGAATATTCAGACATCCTATGCAGTATTCTTTGCACCGTACAGTAATATGCATTGTTTACAGTAGTTATATCAAGACATGTAGATCCTACTGCTTTTACACTAAATTATTTTACACAGCGATGAATAGGTCCAGTGTGTTTAACAGCTGTGCCGTGTAACAGAATCTTTGTAGGAATTATTATACGCTCATAAAAAGCATCGAGTATGCTGATTTTATTTTATTTTTTTTTCATTTTTTTAGAAAAAGAATTCCACCTGATGCCAATTCTGAGTGGAGTTGTTGATCTTTCTCACGGAGCCAGGCTGGAGAGCGTTGATGAGTCTGATGAAAAAAAAAGGAAGAGAACAGGAGAGATTTATATTATTTATTATATAAATGACTTTGAGTTGTTACATAATTATTCAGATGTTATTACCAGTGTGTAATAACGCTTATTATGGATATCACTAGTCCCTGAGATGCATTTCTGAGTCCCTAAGATATATACACTAAACAAGCACATAATTAAAGAATGGATTGTTTTTACATTTTTAATAGAGTCAAGCATTCTGCTGAGGTTGCAGGGCTGATAATTACTACTGGGAACTGGGAATGGTGGTCCAGTGGCGGGCCGTCAGATATCAAAAGCACTGACTTACATTTACAACTTCAATTCTAGTAATCGTTCCATGAAATTGTATTCATTTATTCCCAACAGTCAATTCTCCTCATTTCATAGCGTGTCTCTTGACTGCACTGGTTCCAGTACGTGTATGTGAATGTTAGATTTTTTCCTCCAATCAGATTTCAGTCTCTATGTGCTTCCATGTCAATCTAATCCGCCCGGTTCAGAATCAGCAGTGCTGGCCGATCTCACATAAACTATAGTAGCGATGGGGCTGTATCTGTAACCAATCAGATTTCAAAATCACCTCACAGGGCCACCTAGCTGGCCCACAACAACGTCAGTATTTTCCATCCTCTGGTTAGTTGGTCAGAACAAAACTGTTCGACAAGCCAAGTTCGGATTTTGCCTGTAAATAATCAGCATCTCTGGTGAGTACGATGTGTGATGACCTTTAGGGAGTGTAATTTCCTTTCATTTCTGAATAGGTAAGGTGAACACACCAGAACAGAAGCTTTTAGATACATAGAGCTACTAGCCTGCAAAGGTCACCTGCCCTGCTTCATTTAGATGTGTAATTAATCTACCGAATTCTCACTTAAGTTTACTTTTCTTGTGTTTCCTGTAGTATATACTAAACACCTTTAATGCATGAGAATGGTTTACTTTCATTTCTAAATTAGTTGGATGAACAGACTGGAACAGATGCCATTAGCTAGACGGAGCTATTAGGCGGTGAGCTTTTTCATGGTGTACCCTGCCTTCACCCAGAAACAGATGTAATTGGCTCCAGCTTCCCTGCGACCCTAAACAGGATAAAGTAGTACGGTTCATGCAGTGGAATAGAGCTATTAGCCTGTTCTAAGCACAGAGCTCACCAGACTTGCCTCAGTGTTATGTTTAAAATATGTAAATATAAACTACAAAAGTCTCGTTTTAGTTTGTTTTTATGTTGTGTATATATGAAAACTCTTCAAGAGAGTTTAAGAGACACTTGCAACGGTGCGCATCCAAGTTAAACTGTATATTTCATGATGTAAAAATGCTTAAACAAATAAAAATATTGTTTTAGTGTATTTTTTCCCATTTCTGTTATTGTGTAGTATGTACTAAAACAAGTATGTCACACTCATGTTTGGTGGATGTCGCTAAATTGAATAGTCCCCTTGATGTTGCATCTCAGAGACTATTCTGCAACATCCACCGTGCCTTAATTATTAATTATACCACAGATATAAATGGTGAGAAGATGCAGGTTATTTTTCTATAACAGTGTTTCTGCTGTAGGAGTGAATTCACAGCGTCATGCTTGGCAGACACTAAGACAAATACAGATTTATTAAGAACACACATCATCTTTATTTAAGAAAGATAACGTATAGTCAGTGAGACGACGTTTTCTAAGAAGTCTGCTATCTAAAATTTTAAGATGAACCATAAACGCCCTCTTTATCTGTGACTGCAGCAATTCTGGTACAGTTACTCACTCGCACAGGACGACTCCATCTTTAAGGCCCTCCATGAAGTTGTCGGAGACTTTGCGGCCTGTGAGCTCTTGGATCCAAAGCCTGAGCTCCTCCTCCTTATGAGGATCGTACTTCTGTGCAAGCTGGAGGCCAGAGGTCAAACAGGGGTCACTATAACAACTTTAATGCATCTCTATCAAATTTCTAGCTGCTTTTTTTTCTTAAAAACCACAGAGATTCTTGCAAAATCTACTTTAGTTTGATGTTGTTATTACTGACTTATTATATCAGTGTTAGCTTTGTGGTACAACCGCGCAAAATGTTCACACAAAGTGTAAACTGTTTAACTTGCAGTACTTTAATTATAGCAGTAATCCATAAACACAGAAAATCATCACCCGCCACCAGTGTGATGAGTTCTTCAGACTGTTCATTCTTCTAGACACCACAAAAGGATAATAAAAACAAACAAACAAAAAAATGATCTATCAATCTTCCTCGGTGAAAAATTTCACCATCTCTTCAAAATATGAACAATTTGATTACTCAGTATTGTTTAACCAAATTGATATTTATAGTGACCACAGTGTATTAACTAATATCCCTTCATAACTTTTCTATCCATAAATGTCCACAAAATGTCAACACCATGCATAAATGATCTTCCTTTCCTTCCTTTTTTTATTAAAAAAAAAAGGGGGGGGGGGGCTTCCTAAAATACCAGCCATGAGATGAAGGGATATCAAATAAAGACATTGCTACACAAACAGACAAAAAAAATGGTGGCGTATTTTAGTGTCATTTCTCTTTTACTAAAATGTTTGTGCTGTACAATGTTTGTGAGAGCGAGAGCGAGAGCGAGAGCGAGAGCGAGAGAGAGAGAGAGAGAGAGAGAGCCAACAATAACACTGATTTCAAAGCAGGAGTTCGGCTTCCACTCCAGCACACCAAACTTGGGAGAAACATACCTCTCTCTCTCTCTCTCTTTCTCTCACACACACACACACACTGTTTCTCTGACTCTCATTCTTTCATATCCCCACACACATCTCTTTGTCACACCCCACACACTGTCTATCCATCATCAGCTGACTATACAACTATCCCACCTCTCTCTCTCTCTCTCTAAGGTCTGCCTGCTATCCTTTTAAAGTGAAACATGTACACACAGTTACCACGTCCGTTTATGGGATGCGAGACGGACAGCCGTCTTCTCCGGCCAAGGAATTCTGCTCAGGCCTTCATTTGTTGTTTTTCTCCCTCACTGTGGACGTGAGGAATGCGATGAAAACCGGCCTCTCTCTCCAGTGTTTCCCTTTCTAATCGGTGTGCATGCTGTTACGGGTTATCTGAATCACTGTCTGACAGACAAACGGAAGAGCATGCTCCACTTTAAGTTATAAATAATGAAGTGTCTAAGTTCATACTGAAACGATTATCTCTCTCTCTCTCTTTTCAGATGCACTACATTCTGAAGCATTGATGGTCCAAAAAGCAGCAAATGCTTATTTGAGTTTAGGGCAAACCTTCTTATGTGGTATCATATATTTCCTTTCTTAGGCTAGGCTGTTCTGCAACGCTGAAGACATAACACACAAACTGTTTACAATACACCACTTTCCTGAGGCTGAGGACTTAGAGAGAGCTCGGGTTCTTCCTTATTTGGGGAACAAAAAGTCACAGGCCAGTCACTCAGATGGACACAGAGACTGAACACCATGGATGCACCCCACATCCACTGGCTCATTCATTGTGATGTGTTAAAACACCTGGAACATGCTGGAAAATATATACCAGTGTGTTGGCCCAGTCAGTTTTGGCAAGCTTCTTTGTGCATATTCTATACTGATCAGCCATAACATTAAAACCACCTGGTTGGCCTGCAGCTATGCAGTCCCATACACTCCTAAAAAGGAAGGTTTGAGACTAGGAGTTATCTGTACTTAATAGGTACACTTTAAGACACCAGAAGTGCACCTTTTGACTAGCACAAATGGTGGAAGGTGGTGGAAACCTATTTCAACCCCCAGGGTCCAACTATCCAGAGGGTTGCAAGAGAATAGTGGCCAAAAACACATAGCCTATAAGTTCATTTGATAACGTACAAAAATTTTCCCCCAACCCCCAGTGACAAGCATTTGTACCATTTTTAGGTGTTATTTGTTTGTTGCTAACACCTTTCTTGAAAGTGTACACAGGCAGGTGGCAGGGATGTTTGTCAGATGTTCCTGGTATGTAGTGGTAAGTACCCAACAAAGGTGGTCCAAAAAAAGACAACCAGTGACTGGCAAGAGTGTCATGAGTGCCCCAGGCTCACTGATGCACTTGGGGAACAAAGGCTAGTACATCTGGTCTGATCCCACAGAAGAGCTACTGTTATGAACTGTTATGATACTCTCTTTCTCTCTATAGGCGGCATGGTGGTGCAGTTTTTGGCACGTCCGCCTCACAGCAAGAAGGTCCTGGATTGGATTCCTTGGTCTTGGGCGTTTGCATGTTCTCCCTGCGCTGGTGGGGGTTTACTCCCACAGTCTAAAAACATGCACAGTAGGCTAACTGGTTGTTCCAAATCACCCCTAGGTGTGAGAGTGAATATTTAGCCCTGTGACGGCCTGGCGAGCTGTCCAGGATCAGCCTTCCCACGACCCTAATTAGGATTAAGCAGCTTAGAAAGTGAATGAATGATGAATATGTGTATATATGAGAAATGAGGAGCAACTACTAGATGCATAATTATACTCTGGGTCTAACGAAGTTATGGAATAATGTGTCTGTAGAGAGAATAGGGGGCGTAACTCTTGACCATTATCAGTTTGACATGTGTGGGGTCACGCCTGAGTAAGCCATGGGTTAGAGCATGAAGCTAAGCTGTGACAAATCTTTAACTGTGGCCTTTCATGGTCAAAATGCACTTTCTGCCCATTCTGCTTATTCAGGGCCAACAACACTGATGTTGACCGGCGACGTTTTGGCTGCCTGTGAAGTGTCTCAAATGTAGACTGTATATAATGTACTATTCCAGGGATAAAACTCACACTAATTTACATGCGGAAGAACTGTTTTGTCTTGAAGTGGTACAGTCCAACAGTCTAATGAATTACATTCAGTGTGCCGTAAGTGTACACGCTCAGCGGTGTGTTATTTAACTCATAATGTAAAATGTCCAAACAGATGAGCTGAGGGGGGTCAAAAAATGAACAAGAAAAAAAAAAAAACAACCCAATGCAATGAAATGTTTCAAGTTGGGTTCTAAACAGTGAAATCAATAATGTTAAATCCTTTGAGTTCAGATGGACATTTGTAAACAGGGGACGGTGTTCATTCAACATGTGTACACAGAACCTTTAGTTCTGATCAGGGCTCATCTCATGGCTTAAAAAACAGGAGGATGGATGCATGGCTTTCTCTCTCTCTCTCACACACACACATACACAAATAAAGGTGCTATACTGTAATTCTTCCTTATTGTTGGATTGTTGTAGTCCATCCTTGTACTTGTACATTTGGAAATATTTTAGCTGCAGTACACAGTGTGTTACTTTAATTAGCTCTTAGAATAAAACTTTACAGCCACACCACTGGTCCAAATATATAAGATCTTTAAAAATGTTAAAATTAGGGTTATTAAAAGGAAAAAACATGTTGGCAGCAGTCCAGTGACAAGGAAAAATTTACCTTTTACCCCCGACCCCACACACATACTGGTTACAGTAGCTAACAAATGATATAATGTTGCTTCTCCACTCTAGTTGTTACCTCATGAACTTCACTGAAGTGTGTGTCTGGTATTGTTGTTCGAATTAAAGCACACACACACACACACACGTGTTTTTTTTTGTTCTATATCCACAGCCACAGTACAGTTTATACAGTATAACTCGGTCTACCCTGAAGACAGAGTCACAGCACCAATGTTTTCTTTTTTTTTTTTTTGCAGTCTGGCGCATCAAAGCTAAACCAGCCACCGCCTCCTGGTTTAAAGCCCCAGTGCGCCTCGCGCTCTCCACGCGCTGCTCTCGCGAGAACAACACACACTTCTCCTACCTTGCTTTTCACCTCCGCTGAAAGTCCGAAAGCTGGGCCGCTTCTGAAGTGCTGTGACATTTTTGCTGTTTACTGAAGTGGTGAAGAACTGGGGACTCGGTTTAGAAAGGATGGTTTATCCTGCAGCAGCTGCTGTCAGCAGGAAAAGTTGAGCCCGGTGCTGATGTTGGGGCGGGAGGTGGATTTGCGTCCTCGGTTATTATCCCGTTCTTCCCCGCATGAGGAGAAGCGTCACAACGCGACAACTTTTCCCCCAATCTTTTTTAAACGCTTCCCGTCTGCGCGTGTCCGCCGTGCGCGCTGATTGGCCAGGGCCGTCGTCCAATCCGCGCGCTACGTCTTTCCTGTCGGTGATGTCAGCAGCATGGCATTAAAACTCGGCTGCTGTCATTTTTTCCGCCCTGAATAGAATTTACGGATGCCCCTTATTTGTCTTCAAATGTGCTGCTCTCGTAGTTGTGTTTACATAAGCTGCTTTAGACAGGCACAGAGGTCACTGGATTAAAAAAAAAGACTAAATATATTTTGTTTTCTTTGGAAGATGCACACTTGAGAAAAATCTGCATCCTTACAGACTAAGGATGAAGTCAGCTTAAGTATTTATTCCATTTAAATCTGTTTTTGAGCGGCAAACTAAATTACACGGCTTCTTCGATGAAATAAATCAATCCGGGTGTTAATAATAACAAAATGTCCTTTTATAAAAGCACCTTGAACTGTTCCAGGCCCATTGATGATATAAAGTCGACCATTTGGTACATCACTACGTCACGGTGGCGTCACGGTGGCATCACGGTGGCGTAGTGGTTAGCACGGCTCAAGGTGTTTCAGTGTGGAGGGTTTCCTCCAGATACTCCAGCCTTTTCCGACAACATCCTCCCCACCACTCTTGTAGGATCAAGCGATTCGGCGAATGACTGAGTGATGAAGATGACTACATCATGACGTTTTGTGGAGCTGTGTTACGGTTACTGTGCTTGCTCAGCTTTCAGGCATGTGATCAGATGCCCGTGCAGAGAAAAACACAGACCCACTGAGGAGGTATGGAGTAAACTCCCTAAGATATTTTTTTTAAATGAAAGAAGCTCATGTATGCTCAATATATGCTTATTTTTAATGACTTTTTGGATTCTGCACTTTTTGGACATTGAAAGAAATGTAAAAGAAAAGAAATTCAATGCGAAAATGAAGGTATCGAAGTAAACTTGTTTGTGTACCTCAGTTGGCATAGTGGTTGGCATGTCTACCTCACTGCAAAAACGTCCAGGGTTCGAGTCCTGGGCTTGGCGAAGCCGTTTCTGTCGGAGCTTGTATTGTACGCTCCGCGCTTGCATGGGTTTTCTTCTGGTGCTCCGGTTTCCTCCCACCATCCAAAGACATGCACATTAGGCTAAGTGGCTCTTCCATATTGCCCCTAGGTGTATGTCAGAATATTTGTGTGTTGCCCATGTGATGGACTGGCATGTACTCCATGTGCTTGTATGGGTTTTCTCTGGGTACTCCGGTTTCCTCCCACGGTCCAAAAACACACACGTTAAGCTAATTGGCTTTTCCAAATTGTCCCTAGGTGTGAGTGTTTGTGCGTTGACCATGTGATGGACTGGCAAGGTGTACAGGGTGGACCGCGCCTCCCCACACTCCTAGTAGTATTAACTGGTTCAGCGAATCAGTGAATGAAAGAATGAATGAATGATCACCAGCCAACTATTTTTTTTCTAGTAACAAAATCACAAGGCACCAATATAAACATATTTAATGCTTTACATGGTGGTGATTTCCTTTATATACCCTATATGCTATATTCCTTGAGGACATCTGACCACCATGTACAGGCCTTTCTTAAACTGTTGCCCCAAGGTTTGATGCACACAACTTTGTAGGATGCCTTTATATGCTGTAGCATTAAGAGTTCGCTTTAATGGAACTAAGGGTCACAAACCTGTTCTAGCACCACAGTGCCTTTGTACTGTACATACAACAAGCTCCATGAAGAGATGGTTTTCCAAGGTTGAAATTAAAGAACTTGAGTGGTCTACACAGAGCCTTCAACTCAAACCCATTGAACACCGTTGATACCGACTGCACTCTGGGATATCTAATCCAACATCAGTGCCTGACCTCACTATTCCTCTTGTGGTTGAATGAGCACAAATCCCCTTAGTCATACTCTAAAATCTAGTGGAAAGCTTTCCTAGAAGCATGGAGGGTATTATAACAGCAAAAGATGGATTAAATTTAGAATGGGATGTTTACAAAGCGCATATGGGTGTGATGGTCAGGTGCCAATACACCATTAGTAGTATGTTATTAGACTGGACTATTTTATATGACAATGGAAAACAAGTAGACAATCCAGATACTCTTTTAATAGAAACAGTAGGCTTTACCAACATAGTCATATTCCCTACTGGATAGGTGTTCCTTTTCAAAAATGGTTTGATAGTTGGTTTAGGCTGCCTCCCATCACTAAGAAAGTGTGAGTTGGTTTTCCTCTTTTACCCTGATACGTCACCCAGTGAGCCAGTGTTCGGTAATGTACATATTTTCAAATACATCCAGTGGTCTCACACGACTCCCTGTACAACGACTGTATAATGCTGATGTGGTGTATACGGTGCGTGTTATGGTTTCTCTTTATAGCCTCATTATTGGAACCTAGAACAAGCAGTAATACTGTAGCTTGTGTTTGTCCAAGAATTAAACACTGATAGCCTGTCATGATTCTGTCATTTAGTTTTATTTGATTATTTGGTTGTAGAGCAGTCTTACTGATGGATAGCTAGTGGTCCTCTGTGGTTGATTTTGTTTCATTTTCCAACCAGCTTCATCCATTTGTGTTTGTGTGTGTGTGTGCGTGTGTGTAAGCTTGAGTTCTGGGCTTGAGTAAAGGGTGATTCTGTGTGGAGTTTGCATGCAATCCACATGCAAGTGTGGGTTTCCTCCGGCTACTCAGGTTTCCTTCCATACTCCAAAGACGTGTTCATTAGATTAATTGGCTGTTCCAATTTGGCCCTAGGTGTAGATGTGGGCAGTGGTGGCCTAGTGGTTAAGGCTCTGGGTTACTGATCCAAAGGCTCAAACCCCTGCAGCACCAAACTGCCACTTTTGGGCCCTTAACCCTCAATTGCTCAGTTGAACAACAACAAAAGAAACCCCTGTGTTGATGTGGCGAACTGTTCAGAATGTGCCCAGGATCAGCTAAGATGAGCACCAGCTTTCTCAGGTGTCGCAGGGAGGCTGAAGCTAATCCTAGCCGACTCAGGGCGAAGGCAGGGTACACCTTGAACAGCTTCATCTTCACCTTGAACAGATCATCGGAGGGCCACACACAGCCACAATCACATTCACACCTAGGAGCAATCAAGAATATCCAATTAGCCCAATGTCTAGTCTTTGGAGTGTAAGAGGAACCAGGAAAACCAGAACAAAACTCACACAAGCATTGGGAGAACATGCAAACTCCACATGGAAACACCCTCACTGGGTACGTGGCTTGAACCCAGGACCTTCTTGCTCTGAGGTGGACGTGCTAACCACGTACGCCACTGCGCCGCCTGGTCCAGTATGTTTATTGCAAAAATCTTTCTGAGCAAAATGATTAACATGAGGATTTGTGAACACTTTCCACTTAGACATTGTGTTTGAAACACAGGTGTCCACTAGACTGATCCGCTTCATTTTGTTCCAGAACACAGAAACCTTTGCAGACTTGTTTGGCAGTCGGATAAATGAATAATTTCCTTGGACCTTCTGAAAGAAAAGGGTGTTTTATATCAAACTCTCAAACATCACAAACTTTGACAACCCTGAAAATCAACACAGAGTCTTACAGTGGAGGAGAGTCAGATTAATGCGCCTCAAGCCAAAGTATGTCTGCAGCTCTGAATATTTCTTAGTATGTGCCACTGGATGTAAAGCAAGTGATCCTGTGGACATAGTATTTCCTCTTGCTTATTTACTTAAAATTCTGTTGAAATCATATTCCGATAAATAAACCCCTTATATCTCCATGTTCTTTTATAAAAAGGACTGCTTTAAGGCCTCCTTTGTAAGATGTTGTGCATGTTTGCATTGACTCTTGTTCTTATGTGTATAAGAATAAGAATTCTGTTTCATTGGTATTATTGGTATAATTCTGTAAAAATTATGGTCTGGGATTTAAACTCATATCCCTTCAAATCAGTGGTGCAGAACCTTACAAGAATATGCCAGAATTTTTCAGCTCAATCCCCAATCTACAGTATGCTCCCAGTTCCAAAAATGTTGAAGCACTGTGTGCAGTGTAAAAGTGTGATTTATAAATCTCATAAACACGCATTTTATTGTCAATAGGACATAGAATACATATCAAACATTGAAAATAAGACACCCTACTATTCATGAAATGTATTGTCTTATTTTGTATTTTTCATTGCAGCAACATAGCTGGGATCTCAAAATAGCTGGGATGCTGGCAACAAAAGGCTGGAAAAGTAACTAGTACTTAAAAAAAACATGGTTGGGTATAAAAAGAACATCTGTGCAGAGGTTCAATAATCTGCAAAAAAACAAAAACAAAACTGTGTCCACAATTGTGGAACAATTTCAGAATAATGTTCCTCAATATAAAACCATGAAGACTGTCAATCATCTCTCATCTCATCTCATCTGTCCCATAATCCGGTGTTGGGTCGTGGGGCACAGCTGATGATTGACACAGTCTTCCTCCTTGCTTCTTTGATGTTATCCTCCCACCTCTTCTTTTGTCTCCTAAGTTCTCTTGCTTATTATCATCTGCAGTGCATAATATCATCAAAGGATTTTGAGAATCTGGAATCAGGGGACAAGGCTGAAAATCAATATTTACTACCTGTGATCTTCAGCCTCTCAGGCAGCACTGCTTTAAAAACAGGCATGATTCTATCATGGAAATCACTGCATGGGCTCAGGAACACCTCCAGAAATCATTTCCCGTGTATTGTCTGGTTTACTGGTTTAGTTGTTGTCAGTGGTCTTCCAGGTCCTTTATTGTTGCCAGTGATGACCTCTTTTTAAGAATGTACCAAATTGTTGATTTGGCCAGTCCTGAAGTCTATGCAATGCAGACATTTTATTTTCCTTAATTTGTCTTGAAATAATAAAAAATAGCCCTTTACTAGCAGAGAAAATACTTTTCAGTCCAATTTATTTTTGAGCCTTTAAAAATGGGAAGTTATATGTTTAAATGACTTGTATTCCTAAAAAAGTTCTAAAACTCTTTAAATTACAGCTGAAAGTCTACACTTCAATACATATTTTGATTGCTTTATTTTACCTCCATTGTGGTGGTGAATTACAGGCAAATAACAAAACTGTGACACTGTTCAAATATTTATTGACCTAACTGTATGACTTTTAAGCATGTTTATATTATATTAACATGTTTATATTTATATTATTTTATTATAATGTTTGTTATAAGGCATTCAGAATCTGGGGTAAGCCTTTCTGTGAATGATGATAATGAGCATGATATTAAGTATTAGATTTATGGCAAAATATCCTTGCTAACCTATTAATGCATCACTGTTAGTCTACCAGAGGAAGCAGTAGCTCAATGAATAAAGCTCTTGGTGACTGATCAGAAGTCACTGGTTCAAACCCCTGCACTGTCCAGCTATCACTGTTGAGCGTATCATGTCTGTCCAGAGCTTCCTAACAGGCTGGGAAATGCATTGGAAAGGGTTACACTGTACTGCATTGTATATGTGACAAATAAAGGCTTTATTCTTTATCCACCACTGTACACACTGCTTTTATTGCAGGAAGGTGCATTTGATATATTGTATGTGGTAATCATCCATGAGCTACAGAAGTGCCTGATAGGCAGTATGCTGGAGTTTCTCTTAAATAAAATTATTACATAATTATCCATCCATCCATCCATTATCTATACCACTTATCCATCAGGGTTACTGGGGAAGCTGGAGCCAATCAGGCAATGTTACCTATTATTGGGTTAAGCAGAGACAAACAATTATTTACACTCTCGTTCACACCTATGGGCAATTTAGAGTAGCAGGAGACCTCATGTACATGTCTTTGGACTGTGGGAGAAAAACAAAACAGATAATGTTATCAGGGGACCATACAAATTATTATACATTAGTAAACACTTGGCTACATTTACTTACTTATTCCTTGCTAAAATAAAACACTATTAAGAGCCTACACATTCCTTTGAATTGTAGGTTTTTGTAAAGAAAAAGAAAGAAACCAAGATTAAAAGGTTACAGACACTATTTATGGATATTAATGTCATGGCAACATTGGGCTTTCCATAATTTAGATTTGGTTAAATATCCCTGAGAATGTTTAACCTTAACCAGACACTACTCACTCACTCATTTGCCAGGCTGTTTAATTCCACTAGGGTCACTGGGCTGCACTAGGTCACAGCGAAGTACATGCAGCCAACACCGGGCGAAGGTGAAGTACACCTTGAAAAGCTTGCCATTCGATCATATGGTCAATGAAGCACGAAACACTTTAAAAATTCACAAGCAAACATTCGCAGGCACACTCTCACCTAGGGGCAAGTTAACCTACCGCATGTCTTTAGGCGGTGGTAGGAAACCAGATTACCCAGAGACCCTGAACTCGAACCCAGGAATTTCTTGCTGTGAGGTGGAAGTACTAACCTCCATGCCACTGTGCCACCCTTGGTTGCTATATCTTAATAAAAAAATTTTTACATGTCAAAAAGCTGACAGTTTAACAACGGCATGTAGACTGTTTATGTCGTCTGTAATATACAAGGAAGTCTAAGAAAGGGAAAAGGCACATGAGTCAGAAAGACATATGAACTTAGCTGTAAAATTTGTAGATTCATTGCTGGTGTCACCCATAGACATAGGTTTGTTCACATTACAAAAGAATGTTTCTAATAATAGGCTACAGGAGAGTGTGAGCGAGTATTACGTCACATCTTTGGTACAGTAGCAGAGCAGGATCTAGGCTTCTTGTAAACATTCTGAAGACTGAGATGAAGCGGCAGAGGAATTCGGTCGCTTTATTTGGTCATGGCTGAGGCTGAACCTTCGAATGCTCTGGGAGGCAAAATGAGACGAAAGCTAGTTACATTGTGAACCTTGATATAAAGAATTCAGCTAGGAGGTTTAAAGCAGATGTGGGTTTATTGGCTCAATGTGACTAGTCTATGGTACATCGAACAACTCTGGATAAGAGTTATGCAATGATTTCAACAATAGGACCAGCTCATTCGACAGATTAAACAATGTAGATCTTTTTTTTATTTTTTTTTTTACATTATGGATTTTACTGCTGACTCAAATTAAGGACTGGCGCCCTGAGTCTTCAGTTGGTACATCTAACGAAACCAATGCTAATATAGCAATAGCAACTATGTATTTTTACAGGCTGGATTTCTAAATGTTTTTTCTCTCCTGAGGAAAATAAAAATGTAAAACTTGAAGTCAAAGCTCTAAATCTGTATAATTTATCCTTTCAGAGATGGGACCCAATGAGACTACTATTTCAAAGGGATGAATTTTCGCCAACGCAGTTGTCTGTAATGACAGATGGCTACCTCATGATCCTGAGAAAAGAATATATCCAGAATGAGTTTTTACTCTAATGCTGTAGTGTTGCATACGAACAGAATTTATAGGACATTGACTCCTGCACGGCTCATTTTAAGACATTTATTGTTGGAACGTTTGTCACTTTTGTATCTATGAGTTCATATTATATCATTAAATGATCAACAACTGGTGGCACGGTTAGTGATTTCTTCTAGGTGTGAGTGTGAATGGTTGTGTGTGTTGCCCTTCCATGGATTGAGAGCAGTTCAGGATGTACCCCACCTTCACCTGGAGTCGACTGAGATACCAACCCTAGCAGAAACTTGGCGAAGGTACAACACACACATGAACATTTACACTCACACTCACATCTAGGGGCAATTTGGAACAGCTAATTAACCTGATGTACATGTCTTTAGACTGTGGGAGGAAACTGAAGTACCTGGAGGAAACCCACACCAGCAAATTTCACACAGAAACGTCCAAACCCGGGACTCAAACTTAGGACCTTCTTGCTGTGAGTGCTAACCCCTACGCCACTGTGCCGCCCCTTAGATTTACTTATAAGTGACGACCGAATTTCTTTCGAATTCTTCAATTTTTATTTGTTTTTTTTCCCATTTTTGAAATTCTCATCTAACATACACTACATACATATTTAGAGTACTGTATCTAATTTTCTTGTGAAATGTTGTTGCTGGTTGTAGCTTATACACCGTCTTCCCTTAACTGAAAAGCTTTATAAGTCATTTATTTGCTTATTCAGGAAATGTATAGAAACGTATGTTAAATTGATGCTCTTTTTGCAATATAGCAGGGAATGATAGCTGGTGTGCTTGCTGTTGAGTGTAATCAGAAATGTTTTTGTGGATAACACGGTGCTAGGGGAAGGTCCCAAATGATGTTGATTCGCTGAAAAAGTTAGAAATGCTGTGGCAGCATCTGAAGGGGGCCTTTCTAGAGATTCCCTCCTCCTCCCCTCTCTTTCTCTCTCTCTCTCTGTGCTCTGCACTTCTACGCTGCCTGGCTATTTATGGTAGAAGGCTTCCTCAACCTTCAAAGCAGACAGGAATTCAGTAGGTTGGTTCAAAGCCACTAATCATCGGGCCCTAGTTTACTGTGTTCAGTAGGTGATAACAGGCACTCGTTACAGACGGATAAACAATACTGAAATGTGCTACATGTAAAATGATGAGGTCTATACCATTTCACACTGCAAACTGATGGGATTAACAAATAATTATGCTCTGGAGAATCTCTTCTGAGGTGCGTATACACATAGCTCATGTGTTTATATCACACTGTAAGATATACACACAGTATTAAGTAAAGCCTTGTGTGAGTAGATTGCCTTGAAGTTAAATTACATTTGTTTAATTAAAGATACAGGCCCTGTGATTGTCTGGTGAGCTGTTCTGGGTGTAACCTTCCTGGGATGGGCTCCAGCCTCCCCCTGCGACCCTAATAAAGAATAGAGTGGTTTGAAAAATGAAAAGAAAAAGATATAATAAGATATACAGTTGAAGGCAAGTCTGAATAAATGAGTATTTACGTACAGTTTGGTCCATAAGTATATTATCAGTTTGTGTTAAACTCTTCAGCTGAATCATGTCTTAGTTGATGATGACTTAGTTTCAGACAGACTTAGGCATTCATTTCCCAATCCGCATTAACCTACTAGAGTCGCAGGCAGGCTGGAGCCTATCTCAGCGGTATCTGTGAAGGTAGGGTACACCCGTGACTGTTTGCCAGTGTATCGCAGAGCCATCACACACAACCATTCACACTCACACCTAGGGGCAAATTGGAACAGCCGGTTAACCTAACATACATGTCTGTGAGAGGAATCCCGAGTACTAGGAGTAAAAAACATGCAGGCACAGATCCAACATCCAAACTCCACAGAAATCTCCTCGGTGAGCCCGGAACTTGAACCCAGGACCTTCTGGCTGTGGGGCAGACGTGCTAACCATTACGCCACTGTGCCGATCCTAACTGCATCTTCAGTAGAATAGAATTTTAAGATGTTAAAAACACAAGGCAGGTGTCATTCATCCATCCATTTTTTAAAGCCGCTTAATCCTAATTAGGGTCGCAGGGAGGTTGGCGCCCATCTCAGCAGACTCTACACCCTGGGCAGCTCACCAGGCCATCGCAGGCCTGACACCCACACACAGCCATTCACACTCACACCTAGGGGTGAATTTTGGAACAGCCATTCAGCTACTGTGCACGTTTTTGGCCTGTCAAAGGAAACCGGAGTACCTGGAGGAAACCCATGCAAGCATGGGGAGAACCTGCAAACTCCACACAGAAACGCCTGAGCCCGGAAATCGGAGCCAGGCCTTCTTTCTGTGAGGCTAACCACTGCACCACCATGTCACCAGAAAATGATTTTCTGAACAGCAATTAGACTCTTTCTATGACTAAGATACTCAGAGAACAGGAAAAATCCATGGTTTCCAAAGGCAAATTAACGAGGTGATGGATAGGCTTCACCAAGCACTGGAAAATATTCCGTCACCTCTGATCAAAAGAAAAATAAATAGCATGATGATTTCTAGAATAGAATAGAAAAGATGTCCAGTGTTAGCAATTTGAGTGACACTATGGCGTAGTGGTTAGCACATCCACTTTGCAGCAAGAAGGTCCTTGGTTCGATTCCCGGGCTCAGGCGTTTCTGTGTGGAGTTTGCATGTCCTCCCCGTGCTTGCATGGGCTTTCTCCGGGTACTCTGGTTTCCTCCGACAGTCCAAAGACATGAACATTAAGCTAGCTGTTCCAAATTGCCCTGAGGTGTGAGTGTGAATAGCTGTATGTGTGTTGGCCCTGCAAATATCTGATAACATTTCTACATTATACACTTCCACTGTTATATACACAGCTGATTTTTGGACAAAAGCGGTGTTATCAGTCTACCTTGGAGTGTTTGCAATTGTAGCTACCAACTTCAATATGCGTACAGGTTTTTGGTAAGTGAAAAAGTATGACGGGATCGACAGTGTGAGAGATTTAGTGTAGCTCTGTGTGTGTGTGTGTGTGTGTGTGTGTGTGTGTGTGCTTGGCAGAGCTGATTTTCATTGAGAATGTGATACAGTATGTGACCATGTTTGGTAAAAGCTGTGCAGACTCTGACCCAGCCCCATTGACCAGGACTGCACACACAGGACTGGATTCAATCAGGGCCTGGTTCAAAACCTCACACATGTCTCCCCTCTACCTCTCCTTCTCTGCACCTATCCACGCTCTTTTCTCTCCTGCTCTCTTTCTACCTTAGCATTCTTCTCATTCAGCCCCAAATCTTCTGGTGCCCAGCTCTCTCGCTCTCTTTCTCTCTCTCTTTCTCTCTCTTTCAGGTAAAGCTACTTTAATGATAAGTATGCTAAGAGACGTTATAGTGCCTTGTGTGTAAACTCCTCATCCACTGTTTAACATGTGAATCAAGAGCATTGGACCCAAGTGAAAACATGATGTCACTGGAACCTTAATATTCATTCTGCATCTGTTCATTGTATCACTGTCTTCTTTTGATTCATAGAATAACAAGCAGTGCAAGGACATAAACACAAGATAAAAGATTTGCCCTAAATAGGATACATGGTAGTTTTACTCTTTTAATATCGCTGTTGTAAATCCCTGCAGTGCTGGAAGATATCAGACTGGCCGTAGTCATCATTGTACTGCAGGTTTCCTGATCATCAAAAAGTTCAGTCTGAGTTAGCATCCCTAGTATACTTTAAAATACCTAGATCTTTTTAATCAATCTAAGGAAGTGCGTTTAAGTTTTGGAATCTTTTACACTTCTAATTAGGTGAAATTAGAGTCGGGTGTTTTCAATCAACTGGATGACAATCAGGTGGGAGTGAGCACCCTGTTTTATTTAAAGAACAAGGATCTGTCAAAGACTGACCTTCACAACCACCGTTTGTGGAAGTACATCATGGCATGAATAAAGGAGATTTGTGAGGACCTCAGAAAAATGTTGTCGATACTTATCAGGCTGGAAAAGGTTACAAAACCATTTCTAAAGCGTTTGAATTCCACCAAGCTACCGTCAGAATGATTCAAGAAATTCAAGACCCTAGCTCCCCTCTCCAGGAGTGGTAAACCAACAAAGATCAGTTGAAGAGCAAGGTGTATAATGGTCCAGGAGGTTAAAAAAGGAATGCTGGGTAAGTTAAAAGCAACCAAAGGACTCTCTCTCATTGGCTAATGATAATATTCTTAAATCCACCATCAGAAGACTGATAAACAGTGGTATGCAAGGAGAAAGCCACTGCTCTCCAAATGGAAGATTGCTGCACTTACTGTTTGTTAATGATCATGTGACCAGAAAGGTCCAAAATTGGGGATGGATGAAACCAAAATAGAACCTTTTTGTCTTAAATAAGAAAAACACTGCCTTTCAGTATAAGTGCCTCATTCCATCAGTGAAACAAGGTGGTGGAAGTATTATGGTTAAGGCCTGTTTTGCTGCATCTGGGCCAGGACAGTTTAACATTTTTGATAGAACAATTCATTATACTAGTGACGTTTAATGGAAAATGTCAGGATTTCCGTCTGTGAACTGAATCTCAATAGAAAACTGGTTATGCAACAAGACAGTGACTTGACATGCTTTTGCAGTTTACAGATGTGTAATTTTGGACCATTTTCCTTAAAGTTTACAAGTGTAATTTTTTGTTTGTTTTATTTATTTGTGTTCTCTTCATCTACTTTTAGGATATGATATTTTAAATCATAGTTACACAGAAATATAGAAGATGGTTCACAAAACCTCAAGCACTACTGTATTCTTTCATGCAGCAGTTTAACGAGTGGTTTACTTCAATCAAGCTTCCATTCATCTGAATACCGAGTAAACAAGCAACTTTTGCATAAGACCTGAGTACTGTCACATGTGTTTTATAGACATATATAAAAATAACAGGCATTAAACTAATAAACACAGCATAAAATGTACACAGATGCTTTATGAGAATAAAGTGCTCTTCTGTTGCATTTAGTGCAAGGATTTATTACATTAGTGTTTTAACTGTTGCTGAACTTTCTAGCAAGATTGCTTCTCCATAACACATAGTTGGCGCCATAACACATAGTTGGCTATGGATCATTGTTAGGTTTAGCTAGTGTAAGATGGTGTGACAGTCAGAATGCTGGGGAGAACTGTACATACCACCCAGACAATCACAACCCATGTGTAAAATAAAGAGAAAAAGGAAAGACCTTCAGTTTTCAATGCCCTCAGATTTATTGAAAAGCAACACTTTCAAGTAAGACACAACTGCAGTTATGCCATAGTCATGCTATTTGAGTTTTGAGACAGGCTTTCAGTGCCCAGTTTAATTTACAATTCCATGTTAAAATCCCAGGACGCAAAACAAATGGAAAATATACATAATACAGTAAAAGACAATAAAAGGGAGTTAAATACAAAAAGAAGTACAATCATTATCGTTCTTACTTTGACTAATTTAAACACACACACATACCCCACCCCCCACCCCCCACCCCCTTTATTTATTGCTGGCTTAAATCAATTTTTTTTCCAGAAATATAGTTAATTTTCATTCACATTCCATATATAATCTGATTACTTCAGACGTGCCTGGCCAGACGATTGCACTACATGAAAATCACTGAAAGAAACTCAAAGTAATTAAGAATAATTCTTTGTATATTTAACACATGCAGCATGACAGAATTTCACTGACATTTCTTTCTACAAAGAGAGAGTGAGAAACAAAGACAGTAGCAGAAATGCTAATGCCATGTGTGGCATTTACAGCTATAGAAGTCTAGCTGTACTTTATGTACTACTTAAATCTGGGAGATAGAAGAGTTAGGATTATCCTAACATTATAGTTGAATGAGAAACGTGATGTTAGGATTATCCTAACATTATAGTTGAATGAGAAACGTGATCATATTAACAAAAGAATCCCACCTCTACAAACTGAAAGGCATGCCTTGTGCAAATAACAACTTCAAATACTATCATCCAAATACTATAAGGTTTCATTTCATTAATGCATTCTCTATACTTGTACACCTCTAGCAGTGACTTTCAGTCAAAAGTGGTCGAATTGCTATTCATTCGGAGCAGCTTCACACAGGTGCACTCAAAAGAAACCCAACAAAAAATATACAAATCGCACCACACTGTACAGCCAGTCGTACCGAACCATCACCCATAGCTTATGTCAAACAGCATCACTGGATATAATTGCACTGTAATTACAAATACAGAACCTCGCATGAGCTCTCACAGCTCAAAACTGATGTAACTGTACCGATCTAATGCTTGTCACAGCTTTAAATACTGAAGATCTGAGAAAGAATCTCCGTACTGACAGGATAAATGTAAGGCAATAAAACTACCCTTTCCATAATTCCCAGTCACGGCTCACTTTTATCAAGAATGTCTGGGTATTTCATTATATATATA
>JAOUQZ010000024.1:14981065-14994993 GCA_028564935.1 Neosilurus hyrtlii | reverse complement strand
ATATATATAAAATCCCAAACACTCAGCAATCATTTAGGCGCTAAACATGCTTTATTGAGGCAAGATACTTACTCTCATATGGGCTATAGTTTCTTGTAATACTAAGAAAAAGCACTGCATCAAGCAATAACACAAACAGAAACCCCCATATTCAAATTCAGTATAAATTCATTCAGTTAGTGTTCATTTAATGGAGGTACTCAGCTGAGCAGTAAATGCACAGGAAAGGTAGCAGTCATGCTTGGTTGCTTGGTGATCCAAAGTCTGATAACCTTAATATATAATTGACAGTATATGTTTATGCATTATGGACTTAAGTAATCAGTCCATATTGTTGGTGACATGAGACACGAGTGCAGCAGTGGTTTAATGATTCCCCTGTTTAAAGATTTTACATTATGCTAAAATTCCTTAAGTAACAGGTGGAGAACATGTTTTAAAGCAGGGAAATTAATGCTAGGCCCAGGCCATTGAGCATGTATCCTTTTGTGTTAGTCAATGGCCATGATATTTGTGAATATAACATTAAGATCGATATGATTTTTCAGACCTAAGGTACTGAACTTGGATGGCGGTCATCATTGTGCTTTAGTCAAAAGTGAACTGCACTATCAGCGTATACACATGGAAATAATCATTATACGTACATCCCGACTGAATACATTCTGAATAAGAGACACAGTCGGCTTTCACATGCTAGAGCCGTCAGGTCAGACAGCTGGAGCAGATGTACTATGTAGACGCCCCGGTTGGTAAGTAGAAAGCACCATATACTATGAGAACCAAGGAAAATCTCACAAAGTTTGACATTTGAAAATGTCACCTACTGAGACCAAATTCAGGGGAGCTTGTAATAAAAGTAAAGTAAAGTACTAATCAAATTGAGGGGCTGTCAGCTGAGAAAGACAAGCTTGCCTGAAGCAGAGTGAAGCAATTATATACAGCACTGAGTTGAAAATAAAGCTTAAGTAACCATCTAATGGACGTGTATACAGGATTTATGTAAGCATGATGCGAATGTGCCTTTAGGAGGTGATAGCGAAATGAGCATTCCACTGGCATTGAAGAAAGGCACCTCAAAGAGCTCTTATTTAATTTCTCACCCCGCACTAATTGATGACACAGCGACAGAGACACATTTTGTCATGAAAGGTTCTTGGAATCTATCACATTATCAGACAGGATTGGAGAGCTTGATGTGTCTATCCGGTCAATAATAAGAGCTTCAGTGCCAAAAAAGAGGTAGAGATGAGATTTTACCAACGGATGGATCAGATCTGAGGATACAGTGGTGGCTGTAAAATTACAAACATAGTGTGATATTAAGAGGAGTAGTGAGCCTTAATGCTTTCAAAAAAACAAAACAAAACAAAACAAAAAAACGGAAAAATGCTCCAAGACCTGTAGGTAAGAGGCACAGTGGTGTGTTTGAGTAAATGTTCACTGTGTCTAAAAACAGGAAGACCCCAAGAGGTGGTACATCTGCCAGACAACTGACAAGAAAATCTTCACAAAGTTTTAGAATTTGAAAGTTGTCACATGTATATCTTTATACTCCATTTCTGGTCCTTGGGTTTTGAGGCACTTGTAGCTGAAGCAATAGGGGTCAATACTATATGCTTGTTGATTCCCACAATGCCTCATGATCTCCAACCCAGGCAGCAGAGAATCTTGCAGACTCCAGTCGCTCTCCATTTTAGCATAAGATAGCACATAAGCTTTAGCTACCGTGTTCCTGGTCTGGCAGGGAAGACTGAAATCTAAAACCATGGTCCTGTATGCCACTTTCAATTCCATCCCCTGCTTGCAGCATGCATTGTTCAGTCCATATGATTGTTGACATGGTTGAACTCGTCAGAACTCGCTTTGCCAGCTTTCTTCTTGCCACTTGTTCCAGTGATGACCCTGTAGCAGCCACGGGCGATTTTATACATCCAGACGACATTAAGCACATCCAGGCACACACAGGAGACGATCCAGGCCACCTGTGCACCCAGGCCAAGCCTCTCGAAGGCGGGTGTGCCAAATGTGGAAAACACTTTTGCCCAGTATGGTGGCATCACAGCGATACGCACCAGGAAAAAAGCCACGGCCATGGCCACACCGTTAGCCACCACCAGCCGGTGAGATCGAGGGTATGCTAGCGACTCGAAGAACCATCTGGAGAGAAAGTAAGTACAAATAAGGAGCAGAAACCAAAACATAACCACTGTAGCTCATTTGAGAGAATTTCTCACCTTTGGTTCACAAATGGTGTGGATAATTCTGAAATAAGTCGGAAGTTTGCAAAATATGGAAGCACCCCACGTGTCTATAATATTGGACCAAAATATATATTACGAATATAATAAGAACAATACAGATATATACAGAATATACCGAATTATAAATATTTTCGAGTAAAAACAAGCATTCATTCAGTTAAATTTTAGTTTGGCATTCCATATTGAATGACTATGCATACCAGAACGTATCCATATGCATAGAGCGCCGCCAAGTGGTGACATACAAAAAAGCTGTCTCCCATGGTGCTCCAGTTGCAGGCTAGTAGCAGAAGGTCTGAGAGAAGGGAGAGGTGTGGATATCAGCAAACAGACGTTATTTACAGCTCTGTAAAGGTAAAGCCTGACCTAAATGCTTACCGTAAAGTAGGTAGCCACAGGTAATGGCAACATTGAGCTTGACTAAATTGGGATCTCCCCTATGAAGAAAAGAGTAACACAAACAATATAAGGTTATGGAGGAATATAGATCAGGAAAAAAACATTATACGAATACAATATATTAGTCCATTGAGTTATTCAAGATAACTTTTTTCTATCACTTTGCCTTATAACTGACAAAATGTACTTTTGAATGCACAGCAGGGTTGATGTTATAAGCACAATAAAAGCCAAAGGAATATTCAAGGTTCTTGCAGAATTTACAAAAAAAAAAAAAAAAAGCATAACTTCATCCCCACTCACAGACGTCAGTATGTGACAAGCATTAGGCTGTATATGACCAGTGACTGGTTTGCTGCTTGATCTCCCATCTAGCTTTTACAAAGACAGGGTGTGCGATGCGAGTACAGTATATATCATACCTTTCTTTGCCTGCCAGCTGTTCTTTGCATTAGATTCAGTGCTCACCCACAGAACTCTCTAGAAAACAGATGATGTAATACCAAAGCTGATGGTTTTACAGTGATTTGTGCTTTTTCAGGGAAAAAGGTTTTACCACCACGTGGCATTTTCTGTCGCAGATTTTCACACAATGTGAAAATAAGGGGGGGACTTTCCTAGCACGGTCCGTCTGAATTATGAATTGAACTACAGCGGCTCATGATTTTGTTGAAAGCAGATTGCATGAAAACCAAATTAATAACTCCGCCTCAGCTGAAAATTAATTTTAACTACAAGTCTATGTTTTTGTTCTATACTGAATATAACTGAAATATGCTATGCAGAAAATTAAATAAATTAATTAATCAATTAAAAATGCTCTTTATTGTAAGAGTATTTACCTTGCTTCTTGGTTTATTTTTGCATGCTGTGGCCCATATGTCTAGGGTTTATCATGCATTCGTAACACTACAGTGACTGTAATCAATATATACTAAGATGTGGGTGTCCAGTGGACAAATTTATGTGTGCAACCAGATGCCACAGTGAATACCGGGCTCAGTTACACCTGTAGATGGTGATGCAGCCACCTTCACCGATATTTTTGAATAAAGCCAACTTTCTGTCTGGGTTACACTGAAAATCAATCAATCAATCAATCTCTCTCTCTCTCTCCTATTTGCACACAATCACTACCACCCATCACGTCCACATCAAACTTTTCATGTTTGATGACGTGCCATGCTAATCTGTCCACATTTATTTGGATGCTTGCCAAGGGTGCACCCAAATCAAGTTATATACTATGTAGCTGCAAATACCTACCAGAGCTTAATTATTTTGTCACCATGACAAAAATACAACAAATACCGATTAGCCTGTTCTGTCTATAACCAGTATCGCATGTAATGTAGCTGCATGACTCCATGGAAATCTGAATGTATGTTAGCATGCTACATGATCATTCCATGTCTCCTTGGTCAGCATGATTTCACTGATTATTACTATTTACCAAAAAAAGCCTTATCTTTCGCCTACCGAATGTACACCATGTTGGCACAAATGACCAAAAGAATATCTGGCCACATGCAAGGATTTCTTGCTTACACACTACATTTTCAGTAATGCATATAAAAGCACCCACTTCTTCCCAATCCAGCCTCATGTGCTTATTGCCAAAAGTGTATTTTAAGTGTGTGTGTGTGTGTGTGTGTGTGTGAGAGAGAGAGCTAATGTCTCATTGTGGTACACTGAACAATTTCTGCACGGTCATCATAATTAGGTTATATGGACCAGAGGTGGTTGCACTCATCCCTCAGATTTTAATGATTTTTTACCATAAAATTAGTGCACAGACGCAAAATTTGTAGTACAATAAAATGAATGCATGCATGCAAAATTTCAGCTTTGTATCTTAATTATTTACAAAGTTATAGCTATTTGAAAAAAACTCTTAATTTTTTCTAATGTGAAAATTGAATTTTTTTTTTTACATTTTTGGAGCCTAATAATTGCTTTTTTATATAAGTAAATTGTCTTGTTTTTAAAAAAGTTTCAAATGAGTTGAGAAAAGCAAGTTGAAAATTATGCTTCATATTATTATAGAAATATTGTACACCGAAAATGGACATTTTTAAATTTTTATAAATTCTTAAATATTTTCCCACTTTTTTCAGATATCTCAACACTTAATGCAGCCAAATGCATGAAGTTATTCTTTGGGGCCCCTAAATCAGTGGTATGCATTGAGAAAGCACATTTGCTGATGAACCTTCTTTTTATTAGCTCACAAAAATTTTCAATTTCTGTCAAGAACAGTCACCGGGCAGGTTTCTGTAATTATCAAAATATTTTATAAATAATTACAAACCTAATATTTTCAGATTTTATACCACCTGAGAAATTTTTTCTCAGTTGCATGAAATGGTGACAGCAGATGGTGTCCTCACCAGTAATTGTCTGCATGGCTCTCATCTGTACCAGTTTCATACGGTCTGGTGGAATTTATTGTAATTTGTTAAGACCTGCCTTATGTGCGAAATGCTGCTTTGGCACTCTTCAGCTGCATTTGTTTTTAAACCAACAGTGCATGGATTCTGAATTGAACTTTAATCAGTCGTGTTTATTTATAATATATAATAAATATATAATATAATAATATATAATAAATAATATTTATAATATTTGTCAATATCACACTTTAAGACTGAAACAGCGATATTCCGTATAATAAAATGCTGCAATTATTGTCATGTTACATTGATGACGGTACCTGTATTTAGACTTTTTTCTAAATTTTTCTAAAGTTTTCATTAAGAAGAACTATCAGAAATATTGCTTTGAATACCTAAGACAAGCATCTACACCTGGAAAATTTTTCAGATATGTTCCACCTAGGCCTCATTGAATTTTTTTCAACTTAAAATTGCCCAAAATTCGAAAATCTTGTACAAGTCAATTTTTTAACCTTGATTAAAAAATTATTCTAAGGCACCCAGATTCCTACAAATGTCTTTGTATACAGCCTGGGTGGTATAAAATAAGAAATTATTAGATTTGTAATTATTTATAAAATATCTTGAGAAATACAGATGTCTGAAATCTGTCCGATGACGGTTCTTGACAGCAATTTTCACATTTTTTTGAGCTAATAAAAAGAAGGTTCACCAACAAACCAAACGCTTTCTCTATGCATACCACTGATTTAGGGGCCCCAAATATCATGCATCTGGCTGCATTAAGTGTTGAGATATACTCATCTGAAAATAGTGAAAAAATGATTGAGAATGCATAAAAATGAAAAAAAAAAAATAAATAAAGTCCATTTTCAGTGTACAACATTTCTATAATAATATGTATTCTTCCATTTATCAGCTCAATGGAAACTTTTCAGCAGGAAAATTGAAAAACAAGACAATTTACTTATATAAAAAAGCAATTATAAGGCTCCAAAAATGGCAAAAAAAAAACCCTCAATGTTCTCATATGTATAGGCAAGTTTCAAATGGAAAACTTTGGAAATAATTAAAATACAAAACTGAAATTTTGCATGCTTGCATTAATTTTATGGTACTACAGTCAGGACAAAAATCATAAAAATCCGAGGGATGAGTGCAACCAACTTTTTCAAAATTGGTCCATTTGACATGGAATGACCCTTATTTCAGTTAAACTACTGCATTTAATATTAATTATAATTAAGCAAACTACCACACCCATATGCAATCCTGTCCCGATTCACACAACACAGTGTTAGACTGGAGGGAACAGATTTGTTTAAATCTACAAGCAGACATGCTAACCTGTAATCAGTATGAAACTGTGGAGTAATTTTTTGATCTTGTAAGGGCCTAGTGCTCTCAACACCCTACCTAGAGACAATACAACTTAGGGACTAATTGATAAACACGTCCATCATGCAAACTAGAACGCTGCAATACTTCATCACAGAGCCTCCTGCATATAACAGTCCCACTGCTACACTACGCAGACATGTGACATGGCACGTGGCATGTTTTATTTTATATGGTGGTACGTTTAGGTAACAGAATGGGTTAGGTTCATCTAAGAGAAAATACAGATCCACGTGCTACTGAACCTTGTTCGAAGTCAAATGGTCATTGTTGCTATCAGACTGTTTTTATCAGTGGATTGCAACAGACATGATTCATGACTCTACAGGGTAATCACATCAATTTGTGTTTACAGTATGTTTCTCTACTAAACGACCAGTGAAATACATACAATAAACAGAATTAAGAACCGCTTAATTCTACTAGGGTCACAGGGAGGCTGGAGCCTATCTCAGCCAACACTGGGCGAAGGCGTGGTTCACCCTAAATAGCTCACCAGATCATAACATGGCAACACACACAACCATTCACACTCACATCTAAGGGCAATTTGAAACAGCCAGTTAGCCTACTGTGCATGTTTTTGAACTGTGGGAGGAAACCGGAGTACCTGGGGGAAACTGACGCAAGCACGGGGAGAACATGCAAACTCTACACAGAAACGCCCGAGCTCGGGAATCGAACCCAGGCTTTCTTGCTGTGAAGCAGACGTGAGGGTGACCACCATATACAAATATCTTACTATTTAATTTTGTCTGCTCAGGTTTTTAAAAGTGCCAATAATTTTGGAGTCAACTGTAATGCAGTATTCACTACGGGAAGCTATACACTGGGCTTTTGTCCTTAACCAGAAAGGTACAGAAAGATAAATCCATGTTAACCCATGTCTCCATTACAGCTGATTGAGGGAATAAATGTTCGCAGTAAATAGGTGACAGGTATTCACAGATTGGATTCAGGGAGACAAAAGAAAAAAATCTCAAGAGTCACATGGTGTGGAATTATGAAGGGAACCTTCCTGACTTGCTCACAAACAAACAAAATGCCCTTCTGAACATCACACCGAAACAGGCACACCACAAGAAACATCATGACAAAAGCACAGACTTGCAGAAAGACAGAGAGACAGCTGTTAGAAAGGAGCATGCACATGCTTATATATGTGTTTTTTTTTTTTTGCACAAGACACGGAAGGTGTGGCGGTGAATGTGGGGGTTCATTGCAGCCTCCCCGTTTCCTTCAGTCTCACATTTTCTGCCTCATACGCATTGCTGGCTGGCTGGCACAATGAGACAAAGAGTAGCGCAGGGGGGACGGGGGACGAGAGTGTCACATGATGTGAGTGAGAGGGAGAGAGAGTCTGGGCATCTGAGAAAGCGCCAGAGACAGAGCAAGAGAAATGGGGAGGCTGTTGTGTGCTGTGCAAAGGCGCGTTGTTGGCAGAACTAAGAGCTCTCTGATTCAGAAGAGGACATAATGTGGATCGAGAAAGAGAGAGAGAGAGAGAGAGAGGGAGGGATGGAGGAAAATCAGCCATATGGGAGGATAATTCAGAGACGTAGGAAGAGCAGAAGGACAGATAGGCAGACTGATCATAAAGGAGCTAGATAGGCTAAAGTGTAGAAAAAAAGGGGAAGGGACATGGGGAGATTAGAGGAAAAAAGAGAGAGAACACAACGGTGACATTACCATTCTTTTCTTTCAGGATGCAAAGATGCAGACCAGACAGGCAGCAGGCAAAAAAGAATATAAAACAGAAAGGAACAGAACAGAAACAGAGAGAAAGACAAGAGGACAAACAAATATGAGAGAGCCGTTCTGTGCTGAGAGTGGTCAAGACACACCTCCAAAACCCCAGCCTCACAACGCAGGCGCACTCTACAGTAACATTCCCATTAGGTGTGTTTCCACTGCAAGAACCTTTTCAGGAACCAAGGAACTTTGGATATATTTCCACCAAAGGAACCAGGACCAATAGTAGCTCCTAAACCATAGTTCATTTTTCGTAGGTACATTTCCAGAGAAGTATACCAGCATACATTCTCTGTGGGAGAAATTTCTGTGGTCACGTTTGCTGTAGTAAGTCGATATCGTGTGAACGAACCTTAAGGTGCATGAGTAGAGTTTTGTTTATTTGGATCTCCATTAGATTTCACAAAGTGGATACCAATCTACATACAGAAGTGTGCAGAAGTCTTAGACACCCTATTTATTTATTTGTTTATTTATTTAAGTGTGTGACCTTCAGCATTTCCAGTAGAACTGTGACTGGTTCTGTAAGATACTCAGTAAAACTTACACATCATAACCTATTAAAAATGTACCTGAGATTACAGGGTTTTTTTCCTCTTTTTAAAGCAAAAAATTCATCACACAGTTCAATCACAGTTTAATTTATTACTGTATACTGTGCTTTATATGGTTTTTATTTAGAGATATTTAATTGTAATTTAAATGTAATTATTTATATGTAAACTTAAATTGTCTTTGCCGTACATAATTTCTTTGCATGTACCTAAAACCTTTGCACAGTACTGTACACACAAGATGATGCTTTGTTGATGCTCAGTGATAACAGTTGTACTGATTACCAAAGCCGAAATGCAGAACCTACTGGATATAAAGCATCCTAGGTCATCATGGATGCTTTCCTAGCTTGAATTGATGGGATAACCTATATCCTGGTTGTCCTCTGACCTCATTTCACTGCCACATAACAAGGGCGTATAAACATTGGACATAGTTTGAACAGTGGAGGGGTCCAAATGAGAACCAAACTCTCCATCCAAATCCTCCTACTCTCATCCTCCTCCCGTTTCATTAGGCTTGTGGCTGTGTGTGTGGGAGGGGCGCATTGATTTACACAAACGTAGTTCGTCTCAGAGGCAGAAGCAGATAGCCTACCTTATAGTTCCATTTGCCTATATCTTCACTCTAGCCTTGCTGAGTGACCTGGGTCACTTCAACACGACACATATTTTCACAATAATTAAAAAAATTGCGCACTCACGTTGGCAACAGCACTATTATTTAGGTATTTAGTTGCTTACTGTGGGAAAAAACACTGCCAGCTGGTCCTGCCTTTTCCGCTTTTAACTGCTAATGTTACTCCCTCCATGAGCTGTATCAGACCTCCCTCTAGCCTGGCTGTGACATTGTCAGTCAGAGCCGTTCAGTGCAATGTTTCAAAGAAAGCCGCCGGGGCCGGGCACAACCAAGTGTGCAATTGAGAGAGGGGTGCTCACACACGTTTCTTTTCCTTACCAAACAGATATAGGAAAATAAATCGTAGGAGAGTGATCCATTATCAGTTGAGGGTCATAAAACCGGTTTGTATGTCACAGATTAATGTATATTATTGGGGGAAACAGATTTGTATTTTCCCAATATTAGGGGGGATATGTTCCCCCAAAGAATATGTGGTTACGCCTATGCCATATCATGTTGCTGAGCCTCGACCTTGCCAACTGAAGGTATCAAGGCCTAAGTCAGTCCAACAATTATCAGTATTAGAGTCTGGGGTGTTTTTATTGGCCAGGCATTGTGGTATTAAGACATTAGAAAGATACTGTGTTAACGCCTTTCGATATTTTCATAGAGTGCAGTTTCATTATTAAATATGCTCAGCTCATTGTTATTTTGTGTCATTTCTTCATTAGAACAACAAGCGCCACGAGGCTCATGCCATATAGTGTTACCTGGTATCAGATGTTGGTAGCTCAGCATTTTTTACGTGTATGAGTACCAGTAAATGAGCACAGTATCAGAAGCATACCTGATACCAGTATTGGTATCGGTGCATCTCTAAACTTTTATCATATAACGGCAAGGCAAATGAAACAGAACAAAAATCACCTCCATGTTGGCTGTCATTTGCTTTGTTCTGACAATAAGTCTCTGCAGTTTGGTGGAAATATAAAACAAGAAGCTCCTAAGACTGTGCAGTTCTCATTAAGCATAGCTCAAAATCCGCTCCTCAGAAGATTCGTGAATCTCACAGGAAACACACTTAGTGTACCCTCATGTAAAGAGGAAAATGTCTTACTGAATAGTCCATAAAAAACTAGGATCCATTCAGACTTCAGAAATCTTAACAGATATTGGTAAATTATCCTTTATCTAATGAAGGGGATTAAAATTTTGGAATCGTTACCAACAATTTGAGTTTCCACAGAAAAGCAGTGCTCACTGATTAAAAAAAAAAAAAGTAAATGTTACATAACCAAATTAGTCTCAAGCGCTCACTAAATGCTTGGAGGGTGATGGTCAGTGTGATATGTGTGTGGAGATGAATGAGCAGCATTCCCCTTTAAGCTTCTTGACTTCATCTTACCAGACTGGATCTGCGTTGACAGCGTCATCAAACCACAGGATGTAAAGGCAGAAAAATCCAACAATCACTGCATGCACAGTGGACACAAGCCTAGGGACACAATAACAAGTCAGTATACTGGTGACAGAGGGAGAAGTTCAGTAATGCCATCTGATAGCTGACCAACGCAGTGACGAATGTATGGAATATTAGCTTTGGGTTTATATATATATATATATATATATATATATATATATATATATATATATATATATATATATATAAACTTAGCCTTTCCTGTATATGATGTTTTAATAGCTGCAGATGAAAGTGAAAACACGTTAATTAATAGTATGAAAGAAGCAGGATTGACAGTGGCTTATCACAGTTAACTACAGTACCAGGAAAGCTACAGCTGTCTAAAGTAGCGTTTAAGTGGCACATGCTGCCCAGAAGGATATCAGTTGAAAAGTCATGCAGTGTAGCTTTATAAAATGCTTTTTAAGACCGTAATGTGAATGGAACTCTTACAGAAATATGCCGCATTGCACAGAAGCGAACAGACACTTTGCGCACCAGCAGACCTGCTTTTGCTTTGAATACCATCCAAGTTAATGATAAAGTTTAGGGGCCTCACTATTAAAACTATAATATCCCTCCCTTTAGCACACTCTGTACAATTAAGGCTAACACTGCGCCAATCTCTTCCCACACCAAAGAAAACGTCCTTCCCAAAAAATATTTACATGTTATATTACTTGTGAGGTGTTTGACAATTCTGACACTCTCCTTACGTAGCTGAAGTGAGAGCAAAAACTAATGCTGCATTGGTGGTACCTAATGACGTAATTTCCCATACTGGCCTGTTACAACTTGCAAAGTGGGGAAAATATGGACACCTCTATAAATGTATTTTGTTAGCTTCACCACAGCTATAAAAAAATACTTAATGTGCACTTTTCCTGTTACAGGCCTAAGTGGCTACTGGTACTGTTGTGCTATAGTGAACTTTGAACATTTATGCAATATTTGGGACTGAAATTGCAGCACAGCAACAACTATGGAAAACCATGGGTAGCATTAGCAACAATTAAAGAACACATTAATTAATAATTAACGATAAGCTCCAGTTATTGGTGGTCAGGTTAAGCATGTTATAGGGTCGACTCGAGTAATTTACTAGTAATTTTTAGGTGGACTGTGCTGTCTGTGCACAAAGAAATACGAACAATCCCTTGAACGCAGCAATATGCCAGCAAAAGTTGTTTTCTGGTAAAAAATATACCGAAAATAAATAAAAATAAAATAGATAAACGTTTTGGAAAATAGCGACTCGAACCATAATTCTTGAGAGTGATAAATTTGGAAAAGGCTCTTTTTAATAAATTGCTGGATCTATGGCCTGATCATCTCAACACCGATTTAAACCATTACAGATGTAGGTCAAGTGAGCTTTGCATGCTCCGAGGAGATGTAGGCCAAATGATTTGTAGATAATGACTACTCATGTAGTAAATACTACAAAAACACACGAAAAACCAACTAAAACAAGATGTTTACGGTTTGATTTTTCAATTTTGAAGCGTGATACATTTACATTTACAGAATTTGGCAGACGCTCTTATCCGGAGCGACTTACATTTATTATTTTTATACAACCCAGCAATTGAGGGTTAAGGACCTTGCTCAAGGTCCCAACAGTGGTGATAGTGGGGTTTGAACCGCTGACCTTCGGGTCAGTAATCCATCGCCTTTATCCACTAAGCCACCACTGCCCTGATATTGTGATAATGATGACACCACCTACTCCAAATGACTGTGATACACTGAGACTGTCCATTGTTGTGATTCATGCATTATTCACTTGATGTAATGTTTTTTAATCCCGACACAGTGGACCAATCAGATTGTGTCATTCCCATGCAGTATATACTAATCATTATTACAACTAAAATGCAAGTCTTTCAAGGTGGATTTTTCCTTGAAATCTCATCCAAATACACAACATGTCAGTTAAATCTTTTTATGTTATATCTCTTTATGGATGATGAAGTTGCTACTGTGATCTGAAACGAGTCCACCTTTCAGACATTAGACAAAGTACTAAATCAATGAAAGACCAGAGCTGGGAGTTAATGGTACATGGCATATAATGGGAAGACCTTACACAGTGGCTGAACACAAACAAATAATAGATCAAATTAAACATACACATGCAGAAAAAGGTTATACTGATAGTATCTTGTATAACCGCATTCGTGTTGAGTGTGTGTGTGTGTGTGGGGGGGGGGGGTACCTGGAGTTCCACTCGTTGAGTTTGTTAGGTGGGAGTTTCCCATAGCCCTGCGTTAACGTTGACGACAGCAATGGGCTGACACCAGAGAAGAACAGCTGGAATCCGATGAAGCTTCCAGCCACCACGTACAACTCTCTTGCTTCCATCACTCACCTGTAACACCCACGCCCACACACACACACACACACACACACACACACACACACACACACAGACACAGACACATACAAATCAGACTGTGAGCAGACATCATGTGTGCTTTAAAAAACCCCAAAAACAAACGATTTTTACATACTGTACATTCCCTCTGGAGTTGAACTAGAGATAAACAGTCACTTTATGCAGAAAACAACACAGACTGGTTCAGCCTGCTTTTTTTCCCCTCTCACAGGGGAACGTGCTACTTCAATAGTAGTTTAGAATGTACCAATAAAAGGAGCTATTAAAAGAGCTATAAAAGAGAGATTTTTTTGCTGATTTGTTTTGTTCCTTAAATATAATCAGAAAATGAACAGAATGTCTTTCCAGGCATGATATAAATTGTAGAATAAGAGGAATTGAGTAAACAGTAAAAGGGAGTACGCAGTAATGTATAAGTACATGTTGGCACTTGTGTGACGGAGATACGTGGAGGAATGCTGTACAATACATGAAGTAGAAGTTAAATTAGAAACAGACATGCTGTGTGAGCCATTGCAGAGTAGGGTCAATGTCTCTCAGTGCAATATGTAAAAGCTATCCTGGTTGCTCTGGGGTTTCTTCAGTTCACTTTTAAATTTCTCTGTTTCTCTCTCGCTCACACACACACACACACACACACACACACACACACACACACACACACACACACACACACACACACA
>JAOUQZ010000024.1:14953936-14965307 GCA_028564935.1 Neosilurus hyrtlii | reverse complement strand
ATATATATATGTGTGTGTGTGTGTGTGTGTGTGTGTGTGTGTGTGTGTGTGTGTGTGTGTGTGAGTGTGTGTGTGTATATATATATATATATATATATATATATATATACACACACAATTTACTGGCATAAGGTTGGTCCAGGTCATGAAATACCGACATGGGTATTAAAGGAATACTGACCCTGGTCTATTTTTAAAAACCTGGTTGGCACTTTTTGACTGTTCCGACCTCCCAGCAGGTAAAAAAATATATACATATATGTTTATGAACTTGATCCACAGTATATCTGATATTTAGACCCTTACAAATAAATTGCTATGAATAAGAAATTAGTATGTTTCTCTGTCAATTATAATTTTTTAATCATAATAACTATTTCTGGATTCCACAATTAACATAACATAACATAACATATAACATAACATATAACATAACATAATTAAATGACTGTGACATTAGTGAGATCTGACATAAAACTGACAAATGTTAGGCAATGTTTTATAATTGCCTCTTTATAACAGCATGAATGCATCAAAACATATACACATGTTTTAACCTTATACTTCGATTGTATGGAATTATATAAATCTAGCTGTGTTGATATACTGTATAGCACTTTAAATTGTAACAGTTCATTTATCTAAGCAGCAGTTTCATTGTGGTTTAAGGAATTACTGCTATAATCAAGTGCAAACAGTGATTTTGTAGCTAAATAAACTAAACCATTCTTATTAATAATGCAGTTTTAGTAATAAAATCAAAATAGCTGTTATTCATTGTAGCCATAAGCTTGTTTGTTCCTTTAGGTGTGTTTGTCCCATATGATGCAGGGGCACAGGTATATATACAGTGCTGTGGAGTCTAGACACTCTATTTTTTCTTATATTAATTTTGCCTTAGATGTTTATTCTGTAACTTTTGCTTTATTGCATACCAAATACAAAATGATGACCTTGTTAAGTTTAGTTTTGTCTACTGACTTTATTGAACTGTTCTTTTTCTGGGACAGAATGATTGTACGTAAATATGCATATTAAATAAATAAAATAAAAACAGTTCTGAACACAAGACAGGGCAGCACGGAGGCAGAAAGGTTTACCTCTTAGCAATAAGGTCCTGGGTTTGAGTCCCAGGTGTTTCTGTGTAGAGCTTGCATGTTCCCTCCGTGCTTGCATGGGTTTCCTCCGGGACTCTGGGTTTCCTCCCACAATCCAGAGACAAGCACATTAGGCTAATTGGCTGCTCTAAATGGTTACACGTGTGAGTGTGAATAGATGGGTGTGTTGCTGGCAGTAGATGGGAGATGGACTGGCGAAATATTCAGGGTGTACCCTGCCTTCACTGAGAGTCGGCTGAGATAGGCTCCAGCCCCCGCGACCCTAGAAGAATTAAGCGTTGAATAAATAAATGAATAAATAAAATCAAGATTTTATAGACTGTTTCTTTTCTTTATATAAAAAAAAAGAAACAGTCCAGCAAAGAAAACAAAGAAATCGACTTGGTTAGCTTGCAAAGAACTAAATTTTGCCATGTTTGATTTGAGTGGGCATCGCCGCCTTTATAAATCCTGACCACGCCCACTCTTCTTTTTTCTTAGTGCCAGTTTTCTGGAAAAAGCAATAGGAATGTAATTATTACACCCATTCATGACCCATTTGAACTTGTTTGGTCAGTTCTAGATTAATTTCACCTGTTTAGGAAATGTGTCAATTTTTTTTTTGTCCATCAAACGTTTTATATCATTATTATATAATCTGCATAAATATTAAAAATAGCTGTATGATTCTTTCAGTGTATTTGAATAAATTCACGGTGTTGTTTTTAATGTAGTGTTTTTTAAATTCCATTGGTTCTTAACTTTCTAACCTGTTTGTCTCAAAATTATCCATTTTGAAATTTCCTGCACAAAACTGGCCAAATCCCAGCAACCAAACATGCAACATCTACTGGCCAGTCTTCCATGAAATTTTGTGGAAGGATGTAGCGTTGGCCAAGAAAAAACTCTTAAATTAAAAGTTACAGAGTGGAAACTGATCCCTGGGATTAATTCTATTTTTGCTAAGGTTGCAAGATACTACACTTGGTGTGAAAATCTGCGCTCAACTTTGCCATGCACTTAAAATCCAGTAGATGGCAGTAAGGTTCAGTAGAGGGTATGCACTGACGTCAGTTTCGCTCCAGAATGTGCTGCCTCGGTCTTACTGAGTGGCAAACATTAGCTAGTGCTTAAAGTAAGGCTGCCTTTAGTATGAGTACAACAGATGATTTATGCTAAAATTAAGTTCATGTTTTTTCCCAGAAAAAGAACACATCAGTGAAATAATTCAAAACCTAATTCGTTTATGATTCAAAAAATATATTTTTTTCAGATATGCATGTACATGATGAATGGTCACACCGATACATTATTAAAACCTGTAAAGATGGAGAACATTCATGTATACAGGAGAAATGTGGTCAGAAAAATATCTGACTGTGATTGGAGACGGCATAGTCGAATCATAAAAAATGGACAAAAGAACTTAATAGTTTACTTAATAGTAGAAGTCAGAGCATTTCCACATGTGTTGAGAACTCACAGGATTGGGAGTAACCATTATTACTGCACCTAATCCGGGAAAAAAAATCCTTCAAATTGCAAAAACGCCTAAAGAATGGAGTCAATGGTGCAATAGAAAGAGTGGCTGGAAGAGTCCATATTTACCCAAATCCAGAGCAACAGTAGGGAAAGAAGGGAAGCGCATGTTACACCCACGATGCATATTGGCCAGTGTACAAGCCTTTGGAGGCAGTTATATAATGTGTGGTTGTTTTAGCTGGTCAGGTGTTGGCTCCGCAACATTATATGGAGGTAAAATTAATTCAACTGAAGCCTTAAATGCCCTGAACAACCAGGTTATCCAATTAATGGATTTTTATTTCCTTGATGGCACAGGCATAAAGTTCATCTTCAAATTGTGAAAAAGTGGTTTAGGGGAATTTAGAACCCCTTTTGGCTTTTGAATGGGCCACCAGTGACCATGGGCCACTGATCTTATCCCCACTGTAAGTCTTTGGAATGTGCCGGAGAAGACAACTTATAGGGCCACTGGTATAGTGGTTAGTGTGCTGGGCTCATGATTGAGGGGTTGTGGGCTCGAATCCCTGTTAGGCTGTGCTAAGACCCCTTGGCAAGGTCTTGACCGCAAGTGTGCCTATGTCCACCCAGCAGTATAAATGGGTACTAGTAAAAATATTGGGAACATAACCTATTATGGACTAGCGCTTCGTCCAGAAGGAGTTGAACTTTTCGTCACTTCATGATGAGCCACTGGGCTTGGGTGTAAAAAGCCCAAAAGACATACTTTCCAGTCATCAGTACAAAATCTTAACAAATTTTATGCAGCAAAATATATACAGTATATATATATGAACACCCACACACTCTTGGCTCTCAGGGGAGGATAGCGTGGAGAATCCTCTTCTGCCAGAGTATGAGCAGGGGTCTGGCTGCTGTCATGGGTCTGTCTGTGCCTGAGCCTTTCCTTCCTCTCACAGCGTAATGGCGGATTTAGATAATCACATTACACCCCATTAAATACAATGCCACAGATAACACTGGCCTCACAATCAGAGGCACAGCATAAGCAAACAGGGGAATATGTTTCACCTACCCTAAGCCTGGAAAATCATATTCACTTTACCACTCCATTACCAACAAAAGACCAGTGAAGGGTTTTGAATGCAGGATAGTTACTGTAAATCCAGCTCTGAACAAGTCTGATGAAAGGCTGGTGTTAAATGCAAGAGATTATATGAAAATCCAGTGTTAATTGTAAAATTATAAAAATAGAACTGTGATGGCCTGGCGAGCTGTCCAGGGTGAACTCTGCCCTCGGCCAGAATCGGCTGAGATGGGCACCAGCCTCCCCGCAAGGATTAAGCAGTTCAGAAAATGAATGAATAAATTAAAAAAAAAATTTAAATGATACCCAAGTAAGGTAGAACAAACTGAGATGATATAAAGTCATGAACACCTACAGGGATTAAACCCTTCTCTTTGGGGAAAGAGGCTTAGTAACCACACAGGCACTAACCTAAAATTGACGCATGACAAGGACTGAGCCGCTGTCACTCAAATGTCATGGCATCAGGTTCTGCTTCTTTATTTTGAAATAGCTTTGGCTCCCAGGATTCCTGAAACAGATGCCAGATCCAGTGCAACCCTGATCAGGATTAAGTACTTATCAAGAATGGATGAATGAATGAATGAATCACAATAGAAAAAATTTATGAGGGTGACATGGTAGTGTAGGAGGTAGCATGTTCACCTCACAGCGAGAAGGTCCTCGGTTCGAGTCCCGGACTCGTTTCTGTGTGATGCCTGCATGTTCTCCTCGTGCTCTGCATGGGTTTCCTCTAGGAACTTCGGTTTTCTCCCACAGTCCAAAGTCATGTACATTAAGATAATTAGCTCTTTCAAATTGTAAATGGTTTTGTATGTGTTGGCTCTGCAATGGGGCAGTAGTGCCTCAGTGGTTAAGGCTCTGGATTACTGATCAGAAGGTCAGGGGTTCAAGTCCCATTACCAAGCTGTCATTGTTGGACTCTTAAACAAGCCTCAGCTCAGTTAGATAAAGAACAGCAAAGTACACAGAAATGTACATCGCTTTAAATAAGGGAGTCGAATGCCGTAAATGTAAAACTGCCGAGCTGTTCAGGGTGTACCCCGCCTTCGCCCAGAATTGGCTGAGATAGGCTCCGGCTTTGGTTCGGCAAACTGAATGCATGAAATTCACAAGCATTAGCTTTTTTAAAATACTTTACTGTGAAATCCTTTTTAACTCTGGATTTCTTTAATGTTTATAATTCTACAGATAAGATTCACATGTCTTCAGATGTACAGTATTTACTGTTATGCAAGTTGTTAATGATTATTAATATATAATTTGACGATGATTAATTATCACGTTAGCCTCACAGCAAGAAGGTCCTGGGTTTGATTCCTGAGCTCGGGCTGTTTCTGTGTGGAGTTTAGATGTTCTCCTCCGGGTGCTCCCACTTCCCAAAACATGCACAATAGACTGACTGGCTGTTCCAAATCACCCTTAGGTGTAAGTGTAAATGGTTGTATGTGTGTTGGCCCTGCAGTGGTCTGGTAAGCTGATCAGGGTGCCCTTGCCCAGAATCGGCTGAGATGGGCGCCAGCCTCCCCGCAACCCCAATTGTGCTAACGGCTAATGTCATTGTTTCCCAATTTGCCAAGTGTTCAAAATTTTTTGTATTTGTTTGCATTATAAATAAAAGGTTCTTCATAAATAGTAAATCTTCGCTACTGTACAAACACCCTGCTGTGTGCAACTTTTAGTTCTCCAACTTTTAGTTCTGCTTATGAGTCAGGTTAACATATTTAGCTTTATGATATAATGCTGATATAAATGGCATTCTTTCAGGACTGCTGCAGCTGTGTTACAAAAACAAAGCACATTTTTTTGTAGCTTTGCTAAAGGCAAACCCACACTCAGCCCCAAATCTCTTCTGAAACTATCCAAGAACTCTCTTTTTTTCATTTGTAGCAGGTGTTTGGAGGGGAAAAAAAAAGAAAGAAAAGACAAATGCCAGGTGTCATTTGCAGTTGTGCAGATGAATATGATAGAACTGGTGATGCATTTTGGGATTTGGAGTCATCTAATGTGAAAATGTTGGATGGTGCACGGCAGGATTCAATATATCAATATTGAATATGCTTCAGTATTAAATTTCGCAACTTTGTGTGGGCTGAATAAAATTGTACAGTATGTCTGTGGTTTGGTCCGTACCTCTAATCAGGGTGTATTCGCTCAGATTTTATTCAGAATCTCAGCTTTAGAGCGGCTATGACTCTGCAGTTCTCAGCAGCATTAATACCATTTAAATATGCTGATGCTATGACGCATACACAAGAGCTGCGACACTCCTGGCCAAGCCTTTAATCGATTTCAAACAGGCTGAATGATGTTAAACACTGAATCCTCCCCACATGTACAATAGGATTCTCCTGGTAGACTAATTCCTGGAGTGACAGAATGTCACCTCTTTTGTTTCCATGCCTGTGGCTTGAGCTCCCTCTGTTGCAGGCTGTATAAGGATTGGAGGCTGCCATTGTGATGGATCTCTGGGCTTTGATGCAGCAGCTCCTCATGGAGCTGCTCTTTCCCTCTGACCTTATTTACCTCAGCCCCATGAGCTGGAGCCTGACCATCTCTAGGTGCTTTATGCGCGCACACACACACACACACACACACACACACACACACACACACACACACACACACACACACACATGCACACTCAAGCAGACACACACAGGCTTATTCGATTTCCTCTCTGGTCCACGAGTTTTGATAAGGGCACCTGTCCACTCCAGGCTCCATCAGCGCACAATAAAACACATGATGCCATGCTGGATGATCCCAGACTCCTTAAGAGCTGGAGCCCAGAGAGTATGGGGTGTGTCAGAAAGAAAGAATGAGCAGAAGAAGGAAAGGAAGTAAGAAGGAAAGGAAGAAAGAAACTCACCCTTCACACACAGGAGAACACCATCATGCTTTTTTATCTCTTTAATTTCCTTGGCTGTGTTATTTGATTTATTCCACTGTAGGCATCAGATGAATACGGCTTCCACTCAGCTACGCGTATTCTCAAGCAATAACATCGACATCTGTATTATCAACCCAAGAATACCCGTAATCGAGACAGGAGCACAAGCGGGGCCACCACCCTCCTTCACCTAATTTTTTTTTCTTTCCTCCTCTCATTTACTCTCTGTTTTTCTTTGTTTTGTCCCCCGTTGCTCTCCAGGCTCTGGTAGATGGTGGGAAGGCAGTAAGAATGAAAGATTTGGAAGCAAAATCCAAGGTCTGAAAAGAGGAGGGAGAAAAAAAAAAAGCATTTTAATTAAATGAACTAAAGCCTTGAGCCTGTAAAGTCTTAATCCAATTTAATAAGTAAGGATGAATAAACATGAGACAGACTGGACACATCTCTTTCAAAGGAATGACACCTCACACAATTTTTTTTACAGGTTCTGTGAGATTTGCTGATGTTGTACGGTTATAGAAGGCAATCTATAATTTTTACTAGAGATGATTAATCCTCCAGGGAAAGCCGAATAACCCACAAGGAGCCATTTTAAAGCTGTTTAAGTATGTTTTAAAATCCTCAGTAAAATATAAATAATAGGGCAATCACATTATATCAGTTAGTAGATCCAAAGAAGTACAACATAAAGGATAAAAAGGGGGAAGCAGTAGCCATAGCCTAATGGCTAAGAGAAGTGGGTTTGGGTTTCCAGATTCAGCAGGAAAAATGTGTGGCGGCAGGGGAGCGAGTTGCACCTTCCCTTCCTCTACCTTCATGGCTGAATTGCCATTGAGCAAGGCACCTAACCCCCAACTGCTCTCCGGGAGCCCCTGATGTGTGTGGCAGCCCACTGCTCCGAGTGTGTGTGTGCTCACTTTGGATGGGTTAAATGCAGAGGCAATAATTTAAAATTATAGTAGAAAATCTAAATAAAATGAAGAAGGAGCTAAGTATTGTTTAGTATTAGCTGTCATATATTGCTGGTGACTGAAAGCAACAAGGCAAAGCATCCTTATACTGATTATGACTTACAGTATGGTGAAGCTTGTTGCTCTGTTACAGGATCCACCTCCATTTTGATTTTTACATTTATTAGGATTAGTTTGAATATAAAACAGAGTTTTATATATATATTCGTTAGTTTCTATTTAAAACCACAAGGAATGAAAGCGTTAGCTTGCACCTGTGGAGAATAAAATTAATATTCATTTTACTGAAAAAAAGATTAATTACGAGGTTGGTGGAAAGTTTGTAAGGGAAGACAGGAACATATAAAAATTTATCCTGTAATCACGCATAATTTCAGGGGAATGACTGAATGGAAATTTCACACGTGCCCACCGACAACCAGGAGGGCTGACGAGGATGACACACTACCTCCCCTACTCCTCACAATGCCAGCTTGGCACAGTCGAGTACCACAGTCGCCTCTTGTGGGTAGACAAAAGGGAAGAAAGGA
Organism: Neosilurus hyrtlii; assembly: GCA_028564935.1. Lineage (NCBI taxonomy): Eukaryota > Metazoa > Chordata > Actinopteri > Siluriformes > Plotosidae > Neosilurus > Neosilurus hyrtlii. The sequence continues at coordinate 14,957,247 of JAOUQZ010000024.1, read as the reverse complement.
AGAAAAAAGGAAGAAAAAAAAAGCTTCAGGCAGGAGCTAAATTCAGCTGCATATTTAACCACTGTGTGCAAATAAAGTTGTGACATCCAGAATTTAGTGTTTGCAAGTATCTTAACCCCAGGCATTGTCAACAACTATTCTGGCATTTAGCTGTGAGTGCGACTCACGCGTAAACTCGCACAATCACACAATCACATGCAAACACACACACACACACACACACACTTTTCAGGGAGTGCAGGATACACAGACAGCTCACTACTGAGACAAAAAAAATGAAAGGGGGAAAAAAAGAAGAGTGAGATGGAATAGAGTTTGACATATGCCCATTTTGAGCCCCAACTGAACTAATTTTCTAAAGAATTCATGGAGTGCTTCTTCATTCATCTCTAAATCAATGCAAAAGGAAAACTCCTTTTCCTGCATTCAGCAAAGCTAAAATTTCAATCCATAAAAACAGACGCTGCTTGAAAAGCAACTTGGTGTGCATCCTGAAAAACACATCTTTTTAAAGGGGTTATACTGCTATGAGAAATAACCCCTGTGATGAAAAAGCCACATTAAAGACAGAAGCAAAAATATGTCAGCCTTTGTAACACTGAGCCGCAGATCCCCTTCACCTCGCTTTATCTCTGCCTATCTTTCAGTAAAGACTGTGTATATGTGCGCGCGTGTGTCTGTATGTGTGTGTGCGTGTGTGTGTGTGCATGCAGTTATAAGATTTTGTTGGTAGAAAGCTGCAAATGTGACATCTTTCATAATGCTGAAACCACATACTTAAGCAAAAGACTGGCTCTTAAAGCTTGCTAGCTATATCTATTTACAAGAATAAATTGTTGAGCCTCTACAAGGACATACATAAAGTCTTGCATACATCTAGTCAAATTATAAAATTTCCATATAATATAAGGGATAGCAATAGCAAGCAATTTGGGAGAAAGCGAAAAGAATGGAAGTGTGTATGTAAATTTTTTTTTCAAATAAAAGGAGATATTTGGCCTGCTTGGCTGGCTTATGCAAAAGCATGGTTATGCAAATTGTTATATTTATAAAGCTTTACATAATTAAAAAAATGCACAGACAGAAATATTAGCTCAGAGAGACACATATTTGATAAAATAAAAATAAATAATGCAATAAAGGACATTGCTTGCCTTTTTTGATTTTTTTAAAAATCTAGATTACATTATGGGCTCACAAGTGGTGACCACAGATTATGCTAGAGTGCCTAAAAGGGATTTCTTTTTTGCAATTACACTGCTTTATAATATAATTGTAATTTGCCTTGTGCTGGACTAAACCACCATGTTACACCCTTGGGGTAGTATAAAGACTGGCCTGCATTGCTACAGCCAAAATGATTTGCATTCATGACACTATACTACATCAACTGTCCATAGAAATGTTCATGAATAGTGAGGGTGAGGATGGTGCAGTGTATAATACTATAAAAAAAAGAAAAGAAAAAAAAGATTAAATGTCCCCAATCAGCAGTCACCTGTACTCCTGCACATTCATTTTATTTTCTAAATCATCAGTCAATCATGTGGCAGCAGTATAAAGTATAAAGCCATGCAGACACATGTTTAAAGCTCCAGTTATTATTTATATTAAATATCGTCATGGGGAAAATGTGACTTTAGAGCCTTTAGTGTCCTGTGGTATGGTTGTTGGTGCCTGTTCACGCCCTGAGACTTTCATGCACAGCAGTCTACACAGTTTACACATTCAGTGACGGTGGGTGAAAAACTATGGTAACTTAAATAACCACTGTGGTGCAGAATGCATGAGATGCCGAGGTGGATGGGCTACAACAACAGAAGACTCAAATTCCACTCATGTTATCTGAAGGGTGAAATTTAGGGCTACACAGGATCGCAGATGTCAGGTCTGCAGCCCAAAGGCTCCCCTGTTCCCTTATGCAGAATCAATTATTTACTGTGTTTATCTATGTAATTTGTAGGCTGCTGCTAAGCAAAGCTGTTCATTATTTGGTTGAGACACAAGCTTAAGGTTGAAGGCCCAATATAATATGTAAATAAAATAATAATAAGATTATATAATAGATCTTATTGAAAGCTTCCATAGATCTATAAAGTTTTATTATTATTACTATTATTATTATTATTATTTAGTTTAGTATATTATATAGTATAACCCCAATACATATGAGACACTGACATACAGTAAGTGTATATCATTGATGTGTGTGTGTGTGTGTGTGTGTGTGTGTGTGTGTGTGTGTGTGTGTATCTTAGCTGTTTAAATCTGTTTTACATATTTTGCAATATTTTAAATTGTTTTGTAATTTCTTATTTTACATCACAAGTCCTAGTAAAGTAACGGACACAACATTCAGCCACCGCATTTCCGATTCTCATTACTCTCTGATGTACCACTGCATTACACAAAGAATCATGAAAGCATAAATTAGGAAAAACAGAAAAAGAATAACAAACCCTTTCAACTGTAGCCCTTGGCTCAATAACGTCAGGCATAATTGAGCCCGCACGGACTGTTCTAATCGCAGCCACTGAATTGAAACAGGCGCTAATTAAGGGGGCAGCCAATAGACACCATGAACAGGTGAAGCAGAGGAAGCTCAACTGTGAAAACAGAATGCTAGATTCTCAAGCAACCCAGGAGATCTTGTGTGGAATGCGAAGGATAGGGGGAAAAAAATAGGTTTTTGTTGAGTGCACACAAAGATGCATGCACACACATACACCTCTCTCTGCAGATTTCTCTTCTTTTTTTTTTTTTTCAGAACGCCAAAGCTGGCATTTAGAGGAACACAAGCCGAGAGAGGATACAGGGAAGCCAATTACCAGACAGATGTCAATGTATGCGCTACAATACTAAAGGGAGTCCAATTACCACACAGCTGTTCTGTTTTTCCTTCCCTTTCCCACTCCCTTGCTGTTTTCCCATATTCCCCACAAATCTCTCTCTCCCTCTCTCTCTCTCTTTCTCTCTCTCTCTCGTTCCCTTTTTTTATTGCTACTCCTATTACCCTTCCTACCTTACCTATTACCCTATAACTCTCCCTCTCTTTCTCTCTGTTACCCACCCCCACCCGTGCTTCATGCCAAATGGAAAGGGTGAGGATGTCAATCTACAGACTCAAATACAAGCAAGGTTGGGTCAGTGTGTGCGTGTGCGTGCGTGTGCATGCGTGTGTGTGTGTTTGTGTGTGTGTGTTAAAGAAAGAGAAAAAAAGAGAGAGAGTTAGGTGACACACACAAACACACACACACACACACACACACACACACACACACACACACACACACACACACACACACACACAC
>JAOUQZ010000024.1:14951597-14953836 GCA_028564935.1 Neosilurus hyrtlii | reverse complement strand
CACACACGCACGCGCACACACACACACACACACACACACACACACACACACACACACACACACACACACACACACACTACTACTTTCTTCCGTCTCCTCTCACTTCCTCCCCCTGTGTTCATCTGTTTTCACTCTGAATTGGACATGTCTTCATTTAGAGCTTTTGGATCTATTAATTATTCTATTTTTCGCTCTTCACCCTCCAGTTTTAGGCCACATTATAAAATTATTACTGATTAGCAGTTCCTCTATTTAAAAAATAGTAATTACTCATTTAGGCATCCTAGAAAACTGAAAAAAAGTATGTTTCTTACTCGAGGATTTAAGATGATTGGATTACTAAGGCATGGTGCACAACTGAATACAGAGTCCATCCTTTAATTCTAGAGAACCGGAAAGACACTTCGCAAAGTCAATTTCATTTCCAATGAACGAATCACATAAGCACAGACCTTCCTACCTCAGTCAGCTCATTTGTTGTATTCCTAAGGAATTAGATTCACTCAGTTCCACTGAGAAATTATGCCATATCCAGATGTTCTTGCCGAGCTCAATATAGCTGTACTCAAAGCTTGGTACGCTTTTAGCTCCGGTATACTGTGCTTACTTTTTCTGCATTCCCAGGAAAGCTGTATTTAAGCAAGAGTCAAAACTGTGAACTGAATTGAATGGAGTAATTATATACCTTTTGTCTATATCTAAATCTGCTTTTCTCTTTCGGTCTATTACAAAGAACAATCTGAGAGTACGCAGGAAGGCAGGGGACAGCCAAAAGCTAGGAGAGAGAAAGAGAGAGAGAGAGAGGCAGAGAGTGTGGATGTGCTTATTCTCTCCCCCTCCCCTGATCAATATGAATCTAACTGAGCAAGAAGGAGTTCAGAGAGTTCATCTTCACCCTGCCATGCCTACAGGCACACACGCCACCACACACTGATCACACCATGCCACCTCTCCCTCTTCTTTTCTATACCTCATTTGTTCATTCCCTCCTCTTTCCCTTTCCCTTCCCCAGCCACCTTATCTCATCAACCCTTTTCTACACCCTTGTTTCCACGGCTATTTATCCATGAACTAAGTAGGCAACACAAAAGTGGGACAAAATCTGAGAAACACGCCCTAATCCAATAGTCAGTGTCCTCTGCACATTTGACCATCTGCCACATATCTATGTCATAGGGCAGAGTAATATGATCCGTGCACCCTTCTGGCCAATTTCAAGTGTTATTCACAGAATGGGCTACTTGCTTACTGCTGAGTTTCAGGATCAGTGGTTAGGGCTCGCCTGAATGGAATCCAACAGCTAAAACAAACGCGACTAGACAGAATATGCTGATGGACTATAATAACAAATTGCATTTGTTTTCTGAACCCCTTTATCCTAGTAGGGACCTATGTCAGCCGATACACCCTAAACAGCTCACCAGTCCATTGCAGGACACCACACACAATCATTCACACTCGTACTCACACCTGGTGGCAATTTGTAACAGTCAATTAGCCTAATGCGCATGCTTTTTTTTAATGGGGAGGAAACCGGAGTACGTGGAGGAAACCCATTCAAGCATGGGGAGAACATGCAAACGCCCTCACAGGGCACAGAGCTCTAATCCCAGTCCTTCCTGATGTGAGACCACTACTCTTTCAGAATACACATTTCGGTCATACTGTCCATCACTAGACCATTTGACATAGCACCTTGGTTCTCTTTTGGATCTTTGGGGAGGTCGCTGGATTATACCTGCTGGAGTTTGCCCGGGACACATGTACACTCTCAGACATAAGGTAGCAAAATTTTGTCACCGGGTAGTGGGTCATTACCTTTACACTGTAATCATTTAAGGTACATAACTGGACTTAAGGGCGGCAGAGTGGAGTTGAGATGGTAATAATCACATCAGTACGCTGATTAAATAAATAAAGAAGTCAGCGCCCTAATTAAAGAAGTCTGCAGTAGATACAAATTAGGGATACAGCGAAAATAGGGATACAGGCGAAATAGTTAGCATACTCCTCACAGCATGTTCTCCCTGCACTTGCTTGGGTTTCCTCAGGGTAGTCCGGTTTCCTCCGACAATCCGAAGGCATGGACGTTAGGCTGTTCTTGCCCCTAGGTGTGAGTGTGTGTTGGTCCTGCGATGAACTGGTGAGTTATTCAGGGTGCACCACCCCTTTATCCAGAGTCGGTAGAGATAGGCTCCAGTGTCCCAACACTCTAGTAGGATAAAGCGGTTCAGCAAAT
>JAOUQZ010000024.1:14941597-14949097 GCA_028564935.1 Neosilurus hyrtlii | reverse complement strand
CACTTCCTTCCCTTTGTCCCTTATTATGGCATACACACCACAAGTTTCCCGCTCCCTTTCTTTTTCTCTCTGTAGCTATATTTAGCGGCAGGTTAACTGCCCTGTCAGAGGTCTGATTTGTATTCCTGGCATGGTTCAGTGTCTGAGCGTGCTGTGGGTCTGAACAAAAGGGGCTGTTTGAATATGAACAATTCTGAAGGCCTATGAATTGCCATCCTACAAACACGCCCCCCCCCAACACACCCCCACACCACCCGCCACCTGCTAATGGTGAAGGGGAGAGATGGGGGTAGGGGTGGGGGAGTGCTATGTTCCTGCAGAGCACTCACTGGGACACAATACTTTGCGGAATTACGGTTTACATATTACATGTGGGGCAGACCAATGGCATAGTGGTTAGCACGTCCGTCTCACAGCAAGAAAGTCCTGGGTTTGAGTCCTGAGCCTGACGGAGGTATTTCTGAGTGGAGTTTGCATGGTCTTCCCATGCTTGCATGAGTCTCTTCTGAGTCCTAAGAAATATATAAACATTAGCTGAATGGCTGTTCCTCATTGCTCCTAGATGTGAATGACTGTGTGTTTTGCCCTGTGATGGACCGGCGAGCTGTTCATGGTGTGCCCCACCTTTGCACAGAGTCAGCTGAGACCCTAATAGGAGGAAGAATTTCAGCAAATGAGTGAATGACTCAATATTACATCTGCCCTCAACTAATATCATGGCAGGAGTTAATTACCAAAATGGAGTAAACTTTGATTAATGGAGCTTCCAGTGATTCATATTTTTCAACTGTAAATCAATTAAAGCAGGGATTTGATTTGTAAGGCATCTGGTTGAATGTCAGATGAATTGCACAGGATTTTTTGTGTTTCTGAATCTGTGTTTGACTTTCAGAAAATGAGTACAAAACTGCATTATTTGCTAAATGTACATTACTACAAAAAATTCAGAAGAATTCCATGTGACATGCTTGTTTCAATAAGAATATGTGACATTAATGAGACTGTACTGAAATTATAATTTTGATCATGATAAAAAAAAATGGGGTAAAACGTTCAATAAAAAAAAATTGCATGACCAGGCGGGATCACTTTCTCCAGAGAATTTTGAGAACGGTCTCCAGTACCATTCTCAAATATACCTCTGATTGAATATAAATAAGGACTCATCAGTTCAAATCCTCAACAAAAATGCAAAGTTAGCCAATGTTCCAGTTCCCATACAGATGGATAATTCTTACTTTTAAAGGAGGTTCACTTTGAGAATATCCAGCACTTTGTTCTGAATCATTAATATATTTACAGTTACAGTTATATTTACAATAAATCTCAACACATTTTAAAGCACTGTGAGAAAAATAAAAAGGAACAGTAGACTTACAGTGAAAGTCTGAGGTCACTTGTTGTTGTGGGTAATGTGTTCTTTACTGAGTTCTGCTTCCAAAGGGAAGCATTTGTGCTATTGTAAACTGCTACTACTACTGGTATTATTATTATTATTATTATTATTATTATTATTATTATTATTAGTAGTAGTAGTAGTAGTAGTAGTAGTAGTAGTAGTTGTATGAATCTGGTCATGTCTGAATACAAGATCCCCCACCACCCCACCCCCTCACCAAAAATAAACAAATAAATAAATAAAAGGAAAGTAATTTACAAAAGAGCCTTACCGAAACAAAAGTGCTACTTTCAGTGATGAAAAGGGAAAAAGACAATGAGTTTGCTTTATACTGTGACATTTTTTAAACATTTAATGTTTCACAGCTGTCCTTAAACTTTGGTTATAAATAAGTTTTGAGTCAAAAGGTTGTCTGTTCTTTCTGTTCTTTTCTCATTATTGGGAAACGTCTAAATAATACTAATGGGCGCATATGCTGCTGATGCAGGATGCTAATATGGATAGATATTACAGTAAAATGATTGCATAATAATAATAATAATAATAATAATAATAATAATAATAATTATTATTATTATTATTATTATTATTATTATAATAGATGATCTGCTTCTGTGTGAAAATTTAAGCATGCAAGATGGTGTTACCTTTTCAACATCACACGACTAGGATGTTATAACCTGTTTTTTTTTAATATACGTACTAAAATTTACCATGAGATAGAAAATTAAGAAATATATATATACTGCTGAAAAATAAAGTACCATTAGGCTTACAACAGGTCCTCATTGTGGCAGTACTCTCTAAGGTATTTATCAGAACCTTTTATATGTTCCCTTTACCATTTGGGAACTTCTATGTACATTGTTTACCCTCAAGTAACTTTGAGGTTCAGTAATTAGCCCTTTAGGGGAAATAGTGTAGACTGTACACTGTTCTGATAGAGGGGTTTAACTTTAACATTTACTAAATAAGAAAACAAATCTGTTGATTTCTTTTAATCATTGCCGCAAAGTAAAACAAATGCATTTAACCCTGCAAGAATCTTTATTTATTTATTTATTTATTTTGCTGAACCGCTTTATCCTGCTAGCTTTATGAGGAGGCTGGTGCCAATCTCAGTTGACACTGGGAGAAAGCGGGGTACATTGTAGGGCAACACAAACGCAACCATTTGCACTCACATCCACACCTAAAGGTAATTAATAACAGCCAGTTCGCCTAATGTGCATGTGGGAGGAAACTGGGGGAGAAAACTACAATGAGTACAATGAGGAAACCCACGCAAGCATGAGAAGAACATGCAAACTCCACACAGAGACACACCAAGTCCGGGAACCAAACCCAGGACTTTTACTGTGAGGTGAATGTGCTAACCACTACGCCACAGTGTCGTCCCCCTGCAAGACTGTAATCTAATAAAGGACAGAATGTGCACATTTTTATTATTCATATTACTCAATTTCAGAACCCAATCAATATAAATCAGTTTTAGTAGAATGTCTACACTACAGGTGCCAAACGCTTATTCAGCAACAATGTCTGAGACAGACAAGACAGACGAGTATTACTGGCCAAATTAATCAGAATCTTCCATTTTAATGCTAAAGGGAAACTTTTTTGTAATCGATTATTGTCTACTGCGTATATTGTATTAAATATTCCTAAATGTTGCTCCAGTTTATAGGTAAGACTCAGAATTCTGTATAAGGGATATCGTCGCTAGAGAAATGACTGGTGGAGCGAACACACACGTTCACTGACTTTTAGTGTGGAACCAAGTGGGATATATAATGTCAGATCCTTGTTTTTGTATAATAGGGCCTAAGGTTATGTTACTATGTTATTATGTTATTATATTACCTGAATTACAGATTTTTGCTAATACGACTAATAATTTTACTACTGTCATGACATTAGTTACTTGTCATTAATGGAGAAATTTGAATTTAAACACTTACTTCCTCCGAGTCTTCATACACAGGTGTGCTCTGTCTAACTTGAAGACAAAGTTGAACTTGTAATTATCTAATTAGATCCCAGCGTTAGACCTGTTAGTAAGTTCCCGTCTATGAAAATGCAATAACTAATATAATTACTTTACTTTAGTCCAATTTCCAGAAGCTCTTAAATGTCTAGTAAAAAAACAGCAACAATATACAGTAATTCAACTGAAAAGGTGAAACTAATTTATTATACACACTCATTAAATGCAAAGTGAAATATTTCAAGTTTTTATTTGTTTAAATTATGATTATGATTATGGCTTATGGCTTATGAAAACCCCAAATCCAAAATCTCAGAAAATTATAATATTATTTAAAATCATTTAAAAAAGGATTTAAATACAGACATGTCAGCCCTCTAAAAAGTATAGTCATGCATATTTACTCAGTACTTGGTTTAGGCCTCTTTTGCATGAATTACTGCCTCAATGCAGTGTGGCATGGATGCTATCAGCCTGTGGCACTGCTGAGGTGTTATAAAAGACCAGGATGCTTCAGTAGTGGCCATTAGCTCTTCTGCATTGTTCAGTCTCATGTCTCTCGTCTTTCTCTTGGAAATACCCCTTATATTCTTCTATGGGGTTCAGGTCAGGCGAGTTTGTTGGCCAATCCGGCACAGTAATCCCACGCTCACTGAACCAGGTTTTGGTACTTTTGGCAATGTGGGCAGGTGCTGCTGGAATATGAAGTCAGCATCTCCATAAAGCTTGTCTGCTGTAGGAAGCATGAAGTGCTCAAAAATGTCCTGGTAGACAGCTGTGTTGACTCTGGACTTAATAAAGCACAGGGGACCAACATCAGCAGATGACATGGCTCCCCAAATCAACACAGACTATGGAAACTTTACACTGGACTTCAAACATCTTAGATTGTGTGCCTCTCCATTCCTCCTCCAGACTCTGGGACCTTGGTTTCCAGATGAGATGCAAACTTTGCTCTCATCAAAAAAAAGGACTTTGGACCACTGAGCAACAGACCAGTTCTTTTTTTTTTTGGTCCGGGTAAGACGCTTCTGACATTGTTTGATGTTCAGGGGCGGCATGACAAGAGGAATACGACCTTTGAAGCCCATGTCCAAAAAACCTCCCCGGCACTTCTGAATGGCCTTTTACTGACAATCCTCTCCAGGCTGCGGTCATCCCCGTTGCTTGTGCACCTTTTTCTTCCACACTTTCCCCTTCCACTTAACTTTCTATTAATGTGCTTTGATACAGCCCTTTGAGAACATCCAACTTCCGTTGCAATTACCTTTTGAGGCTTTCCCTCCTGTGGAGGATGTCAGTGATGGTTTTCTGCCCAACTGTCAGGTCAGCAGTCCTCTCCATGAGTGTGAATTCTACTGAAGCAGACTGAGAGACCATTTAAAGGCTCAGGAAACCTTTGCAGGTATTTTGGATTAATTAGCTGATTAGAGTGTGACACTTTGTGCCTACAATATTGAACCTTTTCACAATATTCAGATTTTCTGAGATTTTGGATTTGGATTTGAGGTTTTCATAAACTGTAAGCCATAATCATCAAAATTATAACAAATAAAAACTTGTAATATTATTCTGTGCATGTAATGGGTCTATATAATATATTAATATTTTGCACAATATTGTAATTTTTCAAGTTTTACCTGAATAGCTCACATGAAATGTAATAACATACCAGGACCAAGCATACACCTATGGGCTGCGGACAGACAAACACACACACAATTTCCTGCGGAACGAAAATCGGCGCGTCACCTACCTTCCGTATTGCCCACACGAAAGGTAATAATATTGTAGCTATAGAAACATGGATCAAAGAATTAACCAAGCTACACGAAACCACAAGAATCTTTGGCTAAGATAGCTATGCCAGCTAGTAATACCTTCCTTTGTATCCTGTAGATAATAAAGGCCTCTTCATCATAGCTTAATTGTTCAGTTTAAATAACGAAATTTTAAAAAAAGTGTTGCTTTTTATTTATGCACACACTATTTCTCAACTCAGTGTGCTTTGTATTTTTATCACAACTTGATATCTCAAAATAATACCAAAATGCTTCGACGGGTGCTTGACATCATTTTAGTCAACATTTCCTCTCACACTGCAAAGCATTTAGATACAGTGTAATTACCAGTGTTCAGTGGAGATGTAAGTGTGCTAACATCCATCCATGTACAGTATTAATAATACGTACAGAGAATGTAAAAATTACTAGAAAATGCTTTGAGGCGCATTAAGTAGAAGATATTAGCTATTATTTCTTATTATATCGCAGTCCAGAGATGATTCAGTTGGTTTCAAATAATAATAACTAGCGTAAAAGAGGGAAGACTTATGGACACATGTCCTAGTGCTCTCAAATGTTCATTCATTCATTTATATGCCAAACCATTTAATCCTACTAAAATCGCAGGGAGGCTGGAGAGTATCTCAGCCAACTCTTTGTGAAGGTGGGGTCCACCTTGAACAGCTTGTCACACCATTGCAGGACAAAAAAAGGCACAACCAATCACACTCACACTCACCTAGCTGCAATTTGCAGCAATTTTGCCCAATGTGCATGTCTCTGCACTGTGGGAGGAAACCAGAGTACTTGGAGGAAACCCATACAAACAAGGAGAGAATTGGGTTTGAATCCAAGGCTCAGGCATATCTGTGTGGAGTTTGCGCTCCCCATGCTGGAGTGGGTTTCCTCCGGGTACTCTGGTTTCCTTCTACAGCCCAAAAAACAGGCACAGTAGACTGACTGGTGGTTCCAAATTGCCCCTAGGTGTGAAAGTGAATATGTATGTAAAATAGATAAATAGTATATAAAAATAAATAAATAAAATGGAATATCAATGTACCCCGCCCCCTCACCCAAAACTGGCTGAGATTGGCGACAACCCGGTCCATGACCCTAATTAGAATTAAGTGAGCTATGACCAGAGATGGAACGGACAATGATGCCATTATTTTGCAGTCAGAGATAGCGCTCATATGGATGGTAGTCCCATTTGGGAAAGGCTACTTTCTTTCACTCTTGTGGGGTGCTCATAGTATGACTCTAACATTACACCTAATCTTGTCATGACTTCAAATTGTGAAATTCTTGACCATATATTGCTAATGCATGGCAATACACCGCTCAAATGATGAGCAATTGTCAACACCCAGGTGCTCTGTTTTCAGCTCTAATGTCAAAGCCGACCAGACTGAACCATAAATGCAAATTCAAGGCGCTTTTGTCTTTCCAGTTTCTCCAATTAGGGTAAACGTTAACCTTTTTTGCACCTTTATTTTTTTTTCATTTTGAAATAATTGTCCACCGCAACCGAATAGCCTTTGAGTTTTCAGTGCATGAAGTGGGATAATTCCTCTATAAACATGACATGACATTTGTGACATTCCACGTCAGTGCCTGACAAACTGGCTGCAAACATCTCCCTCAGTGAGAGCATGATGCAAGCCGGGCATCACGCACTGCAACAGAAAGAGAGACCGAGAAATGGATGGAGAGAAAGCGGAAGAACCAGAGAGAGAGAAGGAATTGATATTTCCATTATTATCTGAATATTTAAGATATAAATTTAGAATAATATAAGTTAGAAATTCATTCCCAGATTATTTTATTTCATACATGCCACTCTGTGAGATTTCATCCTGTGAGAGTTTCTGTGGGAACCTACATTATACTGCATCATATCATAATATCACAGGTGCATTACAGGGTTACAGGTTACTGTAAGTTATGAACAAGCCTTTGTATTCTTTCCTCTTTTCTTTGTGTGTGTGTGTGTGTGTGTGTGTGTGTGTGTGTCAAGCAGGATGACTCAGAAGGATGACACTGGCTGATTGCTCATATTCAAACACTATAACAATGATGATGATCATGATGAAGCTGTGCAGAACAGAAGAAGAAGCAAGAAGGAAAAGTTTCAGGCAGGGAGAGGAGGTTAAAGAGAAAGAGCGAGTGAGGTTATTGCATGAGAAAGGTGATATTTTGCGTCAGTCAGAATTCTCGAAACAGGAACTTCAGAAGCAAAGGTGGAGGCAAGTAAAATAACAGTGTGTGTGTGTGTGTGTGTGTGTGTGTGTGTGTGTGTGTGTGTGTGTGTGTGTGTGTGTGTGTGTGTG
>JAOUQZ010000024.1:14923834-14937744 GCA_028564935.1 Neosilurus hyrtlii | reverse complement strand
TGTGTGTGTGTGTGTGTGTGTGGGAGAGAGAGAGAGAGAGAGAGAGAGAGAGAGAGAGAGAGAGAGAGAGAGAGAGATCCAACCTCTTCCTGGTAATACTCTATATATCTAATATTTCTAGTGTTGTACTGGTATAGGTTTCAGTCAAATCCAGGTTTATGAATTAAACCCCTCAATCTATTACTACAAACTATTGAAGCAAACTACTCTGGGTTTTTGGCACAGTTTAAAGTGTATAGAGGTATTAGCCAGGGCTTTTTGTCTGGTATGCAATAGACTCTAGCACTTATTATCCATCCATCCATCCATCCATCCATTTTCTTTCACTTATTTAAGGTTGGGTTGGGGAGGCAACAGGTCTAGGAGGGAAACCCAGGCATCCTTCTCCCCAGCGACACTCTGTAAATCCTCCTGGTATTCCCAGGTGTTCCCTGGCCAGACGGGATATATATAATCCCTCCAGTGAGTTCTGGATCTGCTCCGTGGCCTCGTCGAAGTTGGACGTGCCTGGAACATCTCTAAAGGGAGGCAGCCAGGAGGCATTCTAATCAGATGCCCGAAACAGCTCATTACACAAGTTAAATAAAATCACTGACTCATCAGTAGCAGACCACTCTGGGCGAGGTCGGTGTACACCCTGGACAGATCGCCAGGCCATCACAGGGCCAACACTCACACAACCATTCACACTCACACCTAGGGCTGATTTGGAACATCCAAATAGCCTACTGTTCATCTTTTTAGGCTAACTGGAGTACCTGGAGGAAACCCACCAAGCACGGGGAGAACATGCAATTTCTCCGCAGAAACGCCAGAGCCTGGGAACCGATCCCAGGCCTTCTTGTTGTGAAGCGGACATGCTAACCACTGTGCCACCATGCCGCCTCATTCCATAAAATAAAACTGTTTGTTGAAGGGAAGGTGAAGAGTGCTAATTAGTCCCCAGGACTCCAAGAGCACTGAAGGGACTATCTGGCAATACTGCACAGGAACATGAGTAAAGCAAACAAAGAGAAGGTGGTCTATTGTGATGTTTACAAGTTTGTGAGGTGGATAATATAGTATCTACTAGTATATACTATATGGGAATGGCACAGTCTGACTGGTTTGCTCTGGGGATTGAAAAAAATTATATGGAGTGGATAATTCTTTATAAATAATGACAGACACACACAGCAAGCAGACTTTGTCATTTTCAAGGTATAACCCCTAATAAACAAACAAAAAAAACCCATAAAATCTCATTTCAGGGTTTTTTTTTTTTTTTATAAACAAAAATGTGCGCCAGCCTCCCCATAACCCTAATTAGGATTAAGCGGTTCAGAAAATGATGATGATGATGATGATGAAAAAATTTTAACTTTGAATGCACATGAATACACACCTTTTTGGAGCGTGGTTTACATACCTAGTATGTAGTAAACTCTAAATGATCTATGATCTAAATTATAAATATGCTCAAAAGATCTTGTTTTAGTTTGCTTTTCTTTCTGTTGCTGCATAGTATATACTGTACATAAATTTTGAATGGGGTTTAAAAAGGCTCATTTACACAGCTTTTAGCCTATGCACCTGCTCCCCTATGCACTCAGAGTTCATCTGCACTCATCATGATTAAGAGCTTTAAAAAATATAATAAAAACTCATATATCTCATATTAGTGTGTAGTATATTCTGAATTATGTGCCTCAGCCTCTGTGGTGTATATCCATCTCACCTTTAGCAACCCTAATAATTCTTATTTATGTCAAAGCCCTTTCAACTAAATAAAGAGAAACAACAGTCCATTGTTACTTCAAGACATGAAGGTCAGTCAATCTGGAAGATTCTTTACAATATTGTGCAGTGTAGAAGATAAAACTGACCCTTAAGGGGACTTCCCTAGAAAATGAAGAGCAAGACTTACCTTAGCTGCAGAAGATAAGTTCATCAGCTTTCGTTAGGTGGTGTAGTGGTTAGGGTGCTGGGCTCATGAACAAGAGGTCATGGGTTCGAATTCCTGTTAGACCCCCACTGTGCTAAGACCCCTGGGCATTGCTTAACCACAAGTGTGCCTCTGTCCACTCTATAAATGGGTACCAGTAAAAAATACTGGGACGGTAACATGCATCCCACCCAGGAGGAGTTGAACTCCTAGTCGCCTCACGCTAAACCGAGGATAGGCTCCGGCCTGATGAGCCAGTAGGCACGGGTGTAAGAAGCCCAACAGACTAATTTTACCGTACCAGATTAGCACCTATGTTTATCAGAGTACCAGAAGCAGATATGTCTCAACATCAGTTGTTTGAGGGTATCTGTGTGAATCAGGCCTTCAGGGTCTAACTGCTATTTAAAGCATGACTGAGGGAGGGCAAAACATAATTGCTTGTGCCAAGAAACTCAAGGAATGAACATTACACTAGTGCACATGTGTATTTTTTACTGATTTGTCCAAATTTTGGATTTTTGGTTCCAACTCCAGGCAGCACGGTGTGCAGTGGTAGCCCATCCGCTTCACTGTAAAAAGGCACTGGGTTTGCATGTTCTCCCTGTGCTTGGGTAGGTTTGCTCCCCGGGTACTCCGCTTTCTTCCCACAGTGCAAAGATATGTGCATTAGGCTAATTGGCTGTTCCAAATTGCCCATATGTGTGGGTGTAAATTTGAATGGTTGTGTCTCTGTTGGCCCTGTGATAGACTGGCGAGCTGTTCAGGGAGTACAACCCAGAGTCGGCTGAGATAGGCTCCAGCCTCCCCACAACCCTAGTAGGATTAAGTGCTTCAGGAAATGAAAGAATCAATAAACGGTTCCAACCTCTGTGTCCTTGTAAGATGCAGAAAAGGGGAAAGGATGTTATCTGCATGTGTGATTCCCACTGTGAGGCACAGAAGAGGAGGTGTGATTGGGTGGAGGTGCTTTGCGGGTGACGCCATTAGAGATTTACCAGCTTCACAACCAAAGCATTGTGCGGTGACATGCCATCCCATCTGATTTGCGTTTAGTTAAACTATCATTTGTTCTTTAACAGGACAATGACCCAAAACACAACTCCAGTTTTCGTATAGGCTGCTTAACCAAGGAGACAGAAAGAATGTTGCATCGAATTTCTGCAGTCACCCAGTCTGGAATGGTTTGGGATAAACGGGTCCAGAGAATGAAAGGAAAGCAAAGAACAAGTGCTCAACATGTATGGGAACTCCTTTAAGATGAAGTAACTGACAAGCCACTCTATGTGATTCCCTCATGAATCTGGTTGGCCAAGATTTTGCAAAGCTGGCATTAAAGTATAAGATAACAACTTTTAAAAATCTATTATTATTATTATTGTTATTATTAATATTATTATTATTAACATTGTTATTTTAAAAAAAGGGTATTAAAAAACCTAACCCACACAAAAGTAATTGTAACAATGCATGCCCTCCCAAATGACTATATGTACCGTTAGTTACATATGTAGACATTGTTTTGCTATGTTGGCTATTTATCTCAGGATACTAGAGTTGAAATGAATAAAAACATTCTAAGTTCTTGAAAGGGGCTATATTATCTGCTCACATTTTATAAAAATGCATCAAAATCCATTAGACGATACTATGAAAGATTTTTTCAAAAGGCAAAGTGTGGAATTTTTAACAATTTCCCAGTAAATCAGTCGATCTGAATCCTAATGAGCATCCACTTCATTTGCTGCAAATAAAAAATACCCCAAGAGCAACAGAAAATGAATACAGCCGGAGTATAGGCACATGTATTTATTACAATTGATTACAATTTTTATTTGTCATTCTTAGTTTGTCCAATTAGTTTTAATCAATTAAAAATCATGACCACATATAAAAAGTGGTGTAATCCCCACATTATTCACGCAGTTTGGATGTAAAGATGTGCAAATTAGGTGGCACGGTAGTATAGCGGTTAGCATGCTGTGAGTTTCCTCCAGGTACTCCAGTTTCCTTCCAGAGAAGACATGCACATTAGGCGAACTGGTTGTTCCAAAGTGCCCCTAGGTGTGAGTATGAACAGTTGTGTGTGTGTGTGGGCCTTGCAATGGTCTAACAAGCTTTTCACAGAGTACCACGCCTTCACCCATTTTCAGCTGAGATAGTCTCCAATAGGATTAAGCAGTTTGGCAAATGAGCGAGTGGGTGAGTGAGTATTGGTATTGGCTTGTCAGTTTGCTGATTTCCACATGGTGGAGCTGTACCTTAAATAAATGTCAATTTAATCTTCAAGAAAAGACATTTACACAGTGATTCAGGAATAAAAACTGGTGTCTGGTGGAGTTAATGTTTTCCAGGAAAACTAGCCATGAAGAAATTCGTCAGTACCGATTAAACATAAATAAATCAAAATAAATTCATTCATTTTCTGAACCGCTTAATCCTAATTAGGGTTCCGAGGAGGCTGGCGCCCATCTCAGCTGACTCTGGGCGAGGGCAGAGTACTCATAATAAATTAAAGATCATTATTCTTTCTATATAAAATCACTATTTTACATTGATATTCTTGAGATTTCTTTGTTATGTGGAAAACAAAAACAGCAAGAGAAATGACATCCAAGTGAGTGTATTGAAATTTCCATTTATTGTTCTGTTTAGACAGACTTTAAAAATAATGCACACACTGTAAGAACATGAATATGAAACCGTCAGACCACCTCGGGTAACCTTAAAATTACACCTGATCTCCATTAACTAGAGAGATATCCATGCACAGAAGATTCTCCTAACCTGTAAAAAAGGAAATTGTGGCTGTCTTCAGAAGAAAATGTCATTTTTGGTTGCATGTGAGATTCTGGTCAACAGATCACAAACTTCATCAGCTTCATGTTCAATTCATAATGAAAACCTTTTAATGACATAATTATATTGTAATTAATGTTCGATGTCTTTATATTGGATATTTTTATCCAATAAATGGCAAATATCTAAAAAGCAAGGCAGTTGAAGTACTCTAGTGAATGGGTTGAGCCACTGGGTAAGATGAGCCAAAAACAAAAAAAAAAACAAACAAACAAAAAAAAAACAAAAACAAAAAATAGAGAAAATCTAGCAGGTAAATAATTTTCAAAAAAATGACTTACCCTTTCACTGAAAGATAGGAAAATCAAAAGATAATTCATTTGAATTGTTGCTTTTTTAAGCTGTGATGTGAAATGAATGCCCAGGCAAGGTGAAAAAGGCAGCTTAGCCCTACTCCGCTGAAAGAGCAGTTTATTCATAATGTTGGTGATAAGATGAGCCATCGGGTCCCAAACCTAAGCCAACTGATTCCCCACACAATACATTCATTCGGGACTCCCTTGGCTATTTTCAACAGTTTCTGTTGTTCGAATAACACCTCAGATGTACTGACTGCCATTTTGGCAAAGAACTATGTTGAGATTTTGAGGAAATGCAGCAGGGGGTGAGTTGGTTTTGGATTCAACTGAACCATTCTAATAACACAACCTTTTGGTGTACAAATATAAACATTTGCCTTTAAAAAAACATTTCAAGGCAAAATATGACCAGCTAATACTTAAAACCATACTAGGTGGCTTGGGCATCTAATTAGAATGCCTCTTGAACCCCTTCCGGGTGTGGTGTCCAACCTTGAAAAGACCCTGGGGTTGACTCAGAGCTCTCTGGATGGACAGTGTCCCCCCAAAAAAACTGGTGGAAGTGCCTGGGGAGAGGGAAGTCTGGACCGCTTTACTTAGGCTGCTGCCCCCGCGACCCGACCCCGGATCAAGCGGAAGAAAATGACTGACCGATTGATTGACTACTAAGCTAATTGAATCATCTATAAAAAGTGACCCCAAGAAGCAATACGGCAGCCACTCGAGGAGACCCTCAGTAACAGCCGCCGGAAATAACCAAGGAGTTGAATAGATTGTAAATTAAAGGATAAATTAAGTAGTAAAATCATACTATTAAAAAGGAGTTACTGGTTGACATTTTTTTCGGGGTGATACCGTGTGGTTATGGCTGTTGCTTTACATCAAGCAAATTTTGGGTTCAAACCACATGACCAACTGAAGCATCACTGTGTAAAGACAGCATGTTCTCCCCATGTCTGTGTGGTTTTCTCCTGATGGATAAGCAGTATCAATAATGGATGGATAGATGGTTTGAATCTCTTTGTTCAGTCTGCTTGGTTGTTAATTGTTATGTGGTACAAATGTAGTTAATTTTACAGATTGCTGTTTAATTGCATATAAAAAGATGGATTCACTGCAAGTTAGATCCTTTTAACCTATAAAGTGTAGTTTGTTATAAAAATGATTTGTGCATCCTGGATTTGAATAGAAATATACATACAGTATGTGGTATGTTTGTAAAGCAGACTGAAAACTCTCCACAAGGGAGAGCTAAAAGCACCAAGAGCCAAAAAAAGCACCTTGATTAGTGACATTGTAGCCCCCTTTTCCACCAAAGCAATTCATCAGGCAATATCAGGCCAATATCAAGTTTTAAATAATTTTTTGTTTCTACAGCCAAAAAAAGTAGCTTTAGTAGAAGGATACACCTTAAAAATATGGAGAAATATTTCTAAAATGAGACAAAAATACAAATTGTTGACTTAGGTTCCCTTCAACCCCCCCTATACATACTAAAGACGACAACCCCCATTTACACCCATTTTCAGGGGGTATGAACGGGGGGACCGAGGATTGGAACCAGAATGCTATCATGACAAATTCGAATTAACACCCCCATAGTATGGTTCATGAGGTGGGATTAATAAGAGAAGCCAGCTCTCAGTGACTACTATTTTGTGTCCACTGCTAGCATTTATCCATAAAAAAAGTTCATTTCTGGGCAGCCAGAAATGTCTTCCTCACTACAAGAGGGTCCTAGATTCAAGTTAAGCTCATTTCTATGTGAAGTTTGTTTGTTCTCCCGATGCTTGCATGGGTTTCCTCTAGGTACTCAGGTTTCCTCCAATAGTTCAAAGACATGCACATTATGCAAACTGGCATGGTTTCAAATTGCCCCTAGGTGTGAGTGTGAATGAGATCGGCTGAGATAGGCCCTAGGCTCCCAGCAACCTTAATAGGATTGAGTGGTTTGGCAAATGAATGAAAGAGTCCTTTCTTTTATTTTGTTAACTGTGATTTTAATTACTGACAAAAAGATTGAACTAGATGCGGTGCGTAAAGTTCTGTGGTTGGGAGGTCCCTGGGTGGTAGCTCCCCTCCCTATGACATCATCACAGAGTGTGTAGGTCATGTGACCCACTGGTGGGATATTGTGACATAGGGACATGGAGTCTAGCCACTAGTAGAGCATTGCTAAATGGTCTGCCATTACATGGAACATCCCACATGATTAAATGTATATATTTTTTTAAATAATTACTTAAATAGGCTGAAAAAAAAAGATTCAATTGCTGACTGGACTCATCTTGATAGTTATGATAATGAAGCATGCAAAATGCTCTGATCATATTGTCACCTATTACAGTACCTATACAGTGAATTATGCTCATTCTTTTTATCTTTGTGTGGAAAACATAAAGCTGGAGGTTAATTTTGGAAATCGATCTATCAGTAACATCAGCCCAGAACTAACAACTGCTTTGCATTGGCGGAAAAGTGGCATACATGTCCTTGTTATGTAAGATTCAACACCTTCCCGACTCACTGGCTCATCTCATCTCTCACCTCGAGTAAACGGTACAAAAAAACTCAAATACGAATGCTCATTGCTGAAACCAGGTGCATTAAACATTGTGCATTGACGCTAGGTCACAATCTAATCTGACAAACGAAAACTTATAAATGACTCATCTTACCCTTTTATAAGTCCAGTAATAGTTATGTTTTCGGGACTTCACAGGTTATTGGTCAGGTGCTACCTTATACATATGCTTTGGAAATTGCTTCCCTATTCAAACACCCTTAACTGGTCTCTTCTGTTTTTATTTCTCATAATACAGGTAGGTGATGATTAATTCCATGATTAGAACGGTAACTAGAATACTACAGTAACAATAATGGGTGCACAAAGGTGCCAGTGTAAACACACAATTTCTCGTCCTTTTCTTTTTTTTTCTTTACCAAAAAGAAATATTTACAAAACTGTACAGTTTATAAATAAGAATGGAGGACGGTTGGATAAAGTATTAGAATAAAGGTCTGATAAAGTGTGCAAAGTGGGTGCAGTTGTGTGTGTAAGCAAAGTGTTGGTTCAGCGGGTACATGACCTTACACAGCACAGTGAACGAAATATATGTCATCAAAAAGAAAGCAGATAGAAAATGGTTGGAACGGGATTTCATGAAAATACATGAATGCATACAGCATTAATCACTGTGCAAAGTAAAAGCAACGAAATGTGTCATTGTACGTGAAAACTAGTGCTTTTCCTAACACTTAATTTATAAAATAATGAAATTAAACCAATGAATAACCAAAAGCATCATGAACGTCCTCATAAAGTGGGAACGCTGGGTAATTGTGCTGACCAGCTGCAGTAATGTCCGTTTCACATCAACCTGTTTCAGAACAGAGCAACCCAGCGCGCACAAGCCAGTGGCATGAAACAGTACTAAAAGGAAATGGAAATGTAAAAAAAAAAAATAAATCCCCAGCATATATTCATATTTGAGTGGCAGCTCAAGACATTTTAACCAAAGCAAATGAATTGACACAAAAGCCTCACTTTTTTTGTTGTTATTGGATTTTTTTTAGTTTGTTTTTTAGTAAACAGACGTGTGTTGGCTTTGATCTCTCAAAACGGCGGTGGGTGTTGAGTCTGACAGAGCACTGCTGTGTCTGAGACAAGCTTTTCCTGGGAACGAGGGTGATGAAAATGCCATTGCGTCAGAATGGTGTCATCGCTGTTAACAAGCTAAACCTGTCATGCTCTGGGAGTGACGATAAAAAATCCTCAGAGAAGAACCAAGCATTGAGCATTTGCTGTGACAGAGGATTCAGAGATGGCTGTCCAGATGTCAGTTATGCACCCTTTTAAGCTGCCTATTGCTGATGGGACTTGGGCACTGATTTCAAATTTTTTGCAGGAGGTGAACCGAAACGTACTGGTTTTCCGATATAAATAGGTTAACAATAAAACGTACTGTCCACCTGAAAATAATTCAGTTTCTCACAATAAACACACTGGTGACTGAGAAAGACACAGGGTAATCCTTCTCAGATTAGTGGGATTTGCTGGCACAGTTGAAATCCAAACCTTCAGAACATTATGTACATTGAATGCTATACATAAACAATTTAAACATGCCTCTCTTAAAACATACACTAATGAAACAAGTAGAGGCCAACCAGAAACTGTACTTTTAGTCTATTTTTTTTTGTTGCTGTTTTCTTCTTGGGAGTCCAGCACATGAACTCCATATCGGTTCCCCTGGGAATTGGTTCGATGGAATTAGGGACAAATGTCAATAGGTCCAAAGTCTTCTACACACTACTCAAGCAAACTTAAAAAAAACCTCAAAGATATAGCGAATGTCAAGATTAAAAAAACCTGGAAATGATCCTAAAACGTTTTAGATCGCCGGACGAGTTTGAATCAGTCTCCATAGCCGAGCTGTGAGAAGTGAAATAAAGTCTCCGTTCGTTTGTTTGAGAAGTGTGCTGGAGACCTGAGGGCAGCATGGAGGGAGCATGGAGATGAGAAGTGAAGCAAGGAGGACAATGTCTAGACCTGCGTCGAGTAGGAGCGGTAGAGGGTGGCATAACGTCCAGTAGTGTGGGCTGTGGCACATGGCTGAAAGTGCTCGGACGGCTGGTCTAGACTTCGCTGGAAATGGAGCGAGACGGTATGAGGACATCGGGGGTGGCGGGGAACCGATAGGGCTGATGGTCATGTGATCTCAGTGAATGAAGATCCCCTTGGAGTCTGTAAGGATGGAAAGAGAGAGTGTGAGAAAGGACGAGGTGGAAAGAGAGAAAGACAGACAGATTTAGAGATGTGGGCCAAATAATAGAGGTGGTGGGCAGACAGAGACAAGGTTTGTGAGGAGACAGCGAATGAGCAAAATGGTTTGGTAATATGACAAGGTCACTGGTGGAGGGACAGCAATGACTTTGTGGGCAGATGAAAAATGGTGAAGAACACGTGAGGAATAGACGAACAGAAGAAATCATGGTGGTGACAAACTGTGGGAGACACTAATCTTAAATTGTTTTCATTTTAAGCAAAGGTCCTCCAGGCACCTATTATAGCCTGACTCTGCCTGAATGAGACAGCCATTCATCAAAAATCATGAAAGTCAGTTTTCTGACAAAAGAATTCGAGACTCCATTTGGATTCTTCCATCAATTCTCTGGTTGCTACATCATGGGGCTTTAAGGTACAGCGTTTAAGCCTCCGAGGGCCGTGTGAAGCACCTATGCAATGGTAATCATAATTAGTACTCAATGCTGGCCCACTAGCAGCCCTGCAGTACACTGGCAACCTGTTCAGGGGATTCCCTGTCTCTCGCCCAGTCAGCTGGAATTGGTTTCTGCTTCCCCCACAATGGATAGATAGTATAGATATTAGTTGTATGGATGACGGATGACTGGATAATGGCCTACTTTGGCCACAAACTGTTTATCGTGTTACCTATTAAAGGGCAAAGTCACTTAGGGCTTAGAAAACCAATAACCTCCCGCTGTGAGAGAAAAACAAGGGATAGTCCAGGGTGTACAATAAGTTAGTGTTGGGGTTCTGGGGTATGGTGGTGGTTAGGCAGGGGCACTGGTGTGCAAGAAAGGTTAGCAGGTCACTTTGAAGGTCCACTGGGTCAAGAACAAAGGGAACTGGTGTGTGCCACCCAATGTGTGCAGCCCTGCCTCTCACCTGCCCCCACCCCTTACCTGAGTGCCACTTAACTTTTCGAGTGGACTCTCCACACAAGGCAAAGCCACCATGGGCATGGCCAGCATGGATTCAGGACGCTGTTGTCGCGTGGGTGGAGGTGAGGGCTTTGCTTGCTGGAAGTTGTTGATCACGCAGGTCACCTGAAGATGGGAAGGGATGTGTGTGAGTGAGTGACAAGTTGGTAGAAATAGCGACGGCAAAATGATAACTAACATTCTTAATTTTCTCTTCACAAATGATACTGTTGCTGAGTTTACATCGGCTCACCAAAAACACAGCGATGGCTCCCCCTGTGAAATATCCAGCAAGGACATCAGCCCAGTGATTGCGGTACTCGGCTACCCTCACTACTCCTACCAGCATGGCCAGACATAACAGGGTCAGACTGACTGTCGGCTTTGTCAGACGTGTTCCCTTCGTCCGGAACACCAGTGTCACGTACATCTAAAACAAGAGAACACATTTAAACACTTCAAGGTTTACCACACTTACCCATTGGCCTCACATTATTAATAAAAGTAATAGAGCACATACTAAATATAAACATATATAAATTAGGCAGATTATAACTCATTCATTCATTTTCAGAACTGCTTAATCCTAATTGGGTTCACGGGGAGGCTGGCACCCATCTCAGCCAACTCTTGGTGAGGGCAGAGTACCCCCTGGACAGCACACCAGGCCATAAACACGCTGACAGCAATCCAATGGCCTACTCTTTATGAACGACAGCAATGGTTCTTTTAAATGCCTCTCACCACAGACAGTGAGAGACATGGCTGGCCTTTGATAACCCAGTTAGCTACACTGGGTGGGGGCAGCATTGACAACTTGGTAATAGTGGGGCTTGAAGCACCGACCTTCAGATCTGTAAGCCAGCACCTTAATCACCGGGACACCACTGCTCCCAAGTTATAACTATAATACAAAAATATGACCCCTGAAAGCAACTAACATTAGGGTCAGGGGAGGCCTGAGCCTATCTCAGCCAACTCTGGGTGAAGGCAATGTACACTTTAAACAGCTTGCCAACCCACTGCATACACAACCACTTACATTCACACTTAGGGGCAATTTGAAACAACCAGTTAGCTTAATGTGCGTGTCTTTGTACAAAGGGAGGAAATAGGAGTACCCAGAGGAAATCGACGCAAGCACGGGGAGAATATGCAAACTCCACACAGCGATGCCCTTGTCTAGCTCGAGACTCGAACTCAGGACCTTTTCTGTTGTGAGGAGGATGTGCTAACCACCGCGCTGCCCACACCATTGCTTTCCCTTTTTTTATTACATAATCTACTGACAAAATTTCCCCCAAATTCCATGTAGAGTATTGTCACTTAAAACATTCAATTGCCGACAAAGAAAACTGGCCAAAAAAAAAAAGGATGTAGCGTTTTCAGACTTTGAATAATTATAGAATATAAATCAAAATCATATTTAATTTTAAACAATACAAAACTAACGATTAAACTTCAGATGAGTTCAGAAATCAATATTCGGTGAAATAACCCTAACAATTAATCACAGCTTTAATGCGTCTTGGCATGCTTTCCGCCAGTCTTTCATGTTGCTCCTGGGTGATTTTGTGCTACTTCTGGCACAAAAATCCAATCAACTCAGCTTTGTTTGAAGGTCTGTAACCAAAAATATTCTGCATATGTACAAATATATTTGTTTCAATTACTTGATAACTCTATTTCCAGTGAATCATACACATAGCACGCACCACAGTGTAGACAGCAGAGTAGACGCTCAGTGCTGCATCTTTTGAGGGGAAGGATTTACGGGCAGATGCCACTATAAATGGGTTTCCTGTGCAAGCTCGACGCTCTGTGATGTACTGGAGATTTGAGTGGCAGCCCAAAGCTGTGTAGTTTGGCCTGCATGCTGACAAGAAGTGAGGTGTCTGGTTTCCTGTGACCACCTGGCCGGCGTTGGCAAAGATTGTGGTGGTGAAGAGGCCAAAGGAGTAGACACCTGAGAGAGAGGACATACAACTCATTAGTTTAAGGGGTTTACTAAACCTAAATGGAGTTCAAAGATGACCACAAGCAGCCATTATGGATTTACTACTTTATGTAAATACTCTTAATCACTTTCTTTGTCCAAATGTTTGTGGACACCTGACCACCACATCCATACTGTATGTGAGCTTTCCCCAAACTGCTGGTTTGCCAGTGTTGGAGAGGAAAATCTTTAGTCATCTAGACAAAAGCCTATCCCCATCTCCACTGAACATTCATTCATTCATTCATTCACACAGGGAGGCTATCACAGCTGGCTCTGGGCAAAGGCAGGATACACCCTAAATAAGTAACATTCCATCATAGGGTCAGCACACACATAGCCATTCACACTCTCACTGCGGGGCACTCTGGATCAGCCAGTTAGCCTAATGTGCATATCTTTGAACTGTGAGAGGTAACCAAAGTACCTGCCGGAAGCCCGGCACAGACATAACATGTAAACTCCACATAACGCCCTCGCTGAGCCCAGGACCTTCTTGCTGTGAGGCACACATGCTAAACACTACACCACCATGCCGCCCACACTACATCCCCCTTCCCCTCCTTACAACTGAACCCCTTCATTGTAAACTGGAATGCTGACTGCACCTCAGGCCTTCTTGGTAGACAGAAGGGTTTGACCTCACTAATAATCTTGTGGCTTAATGGACAATCCCCCACAGCCACTGCTTAAAATGTTTCTCATTGCTGATCTGAAATTACAGTCCCCTCTTCATTATGGTCTATTACCTAGGAAGCGTATGATACGTCTTAGCAAAGGACTGAAGTAGCAGCAGTCTGCTGTAACAATAGTCTTCTCTTGGGTGCCCTCTGACTTCATGAAGAATGCCATCAACTCTCCAGCCAGAATCTATGAAAACACAGGGGGGGGGGACAAATCTATAAACATCTACATCATAATCAGACATATGATTTGCGTATTCTTGAAAACGATAGTTAATTATTTTGCAGATGTTGTAGTTTTGAATAAGTACAGATTCCCAGCAAATATAAAAAAAAAAACATTATTGCCCCACACACACACACACACACACACACACACACACACACACACACACACACACACACACACACACACACACCTA
>JAOUQZ010000024.1:14905396-14920761 GCA_028564935.1 Neosilurus hyrtlii | reverse complement strand
GGGGTGGGGGGGGGGGGGGGGGGGGGGGGGGGGGGGGGGGGGGGGGGGGGGGTGTACTGATTACATCATCACACAGAGAACCAATCAGAACATCATCAGTTCTTAAATATACATACTCTCAGAAGGCACCGCTGTAATCTGAGACCCAAAATAAAAATGTAAGTGTTTAATGGTTAAGAAACCTCCAGATTTATTGTATGTAACAATAATCAGCGTCACATCAGCAATGGGGCATGTACATATGGATAGACGGACATGGGTCAGCCATCAGAAAAGCCCCATGCCAGTGGGGCTCTACTAAAACTTATATGTTATTCCTTCAAGCCTGGATGTGACATCAATTTAGGATACAGGTCTGTGAATATATTTGCCACATGCATTAGTGTGTGTGTGTGATGTGTGTGTGTGTGTGTGTGAGTGTGTGTGTGTTTTCATGTCAGTGTAAAAGGCTTTGTGTAATGTTTAATGGAGGTGTCAGGAGAGACACAGATGTCAACATGAGTATGACTAATGTGAAAGATGATCAGACAGATCCATCATTTTGAGACTAATGGATGATCAAGGTCATGGCTCCATTACCGAGCTCTAAAGTAAGACCTTGTACAGCTGCCTGCTCAGGACAAAACATAAAGAGTATGAGCTCAACACCTCTGTCACTGGGAACACTTTAATCGTGACATAAATAGTTTCAGGACTATCGAAGCATTAACAAAAGAGATTCAACATTAAACAACTACATCAGTGCATAATGTGTTTTTTATTAAAAAAAAAAAAATTCTTGCAAATAAAATTTCATTACATTTTACAGTGGTGGTGGGGGGGTTGTGGGAGTGAGCAGTCTTTACAGGACACTCAATCACACACTCACTCATCCACTCACTCACTCATTCATTCACCGAACCACTTAATCCTATTAGGGCCATGGGGAGGGTGAAGCTTATCACAGTCAACACTGGGCGAAGCTGGGGTTCACCCTAAACGCCAGACTAATGCAGGGCCAACTCACACACAACCACTCACACTCACACCTAGGGGCAATTTGGAACAACCAATTAAGCTAATGTGCATGTGTTTGGACTGTAGGAGGAAACCGATATTCCCAGAGGAAACCCTACACGCAAGGGGAGAAATGCAAACTCTACACAGAAACGGCCAGGCCCAGGATTCGAACCTTCTTGCTGTGAGACAGACATGCTAACCACTACACCACTGTGCCGCCTTCTTTACAAAAGTCTTGCTTTAAATCTATAAAAGGTGGCAAATAGGTAACAGATTCCTGAACATGTGATGTATATTCATGTCATTTACTGACCATTTGCTTCATTCTTTTTTAGGGCTGCGGGGAGCCTGAACTCCATCCCAGGTACACCCTGAACAGCGTCCCAGACCAAAATAGGGCCAGCACACACAAAACCGTTCACACTCACAACTACATCCAATTTGGAACGGCCAGTTATCCTAATGTGAACGTCTTTGGACTGTTGGACGAAACCAGAGTACCCAGAGGAAACCCACACAAGTAAGGGAAGAATACGTAAACTCCACACAGAAATGCCCTCGCCAGGCACGGGGCTCAAACCCAGGACGTTTTGTTGTAAGGCGGACGTGCTAAACACTACACCACAGTGCCTCCTCTTCTGAAAATATATCCAAGATTATTTTGATGCTCTCACTGCATTTTAGAGCTAAAACCATCCAACCGTCTCATGCAGCACCTGTTCAGATGCTGTGTCATTGGTGTAGGTATTTACTTTTGAATGTACTGTATTTGATCCTGAAAGTGTAATTTGACTGCTAGACAGTTCTATGAAGTGGTTGATGATAAACAAAGAGGAGCCTGAGGGCAAAAAGCAAATGGAGAAAAATAAGTCATCTCAAGCAAATAAAGCAACAGCATGTGGTAATATTGTATTATTGTGTCTGGAATCTGTGTGTGTGTAATGTGTGTAAATGTGTGTAAGTGTGCCAAATTTAATAATATAATTAATTGAATCATCTTTTCATTCATATGACACCATAAATATCTGTGTGTGTGTGTGTGTGTGTGTGTGCTTCGAATAACACTTGAGAGCCAGACAAGGAAGCTCAAGAAAATACAACAGTCTGTAGGTTCTGTACTGCCTGTGTATGAGCTTTACACCCCCCCCCCCCCCCCCCCCCCCCCCCCCCCCCCCCCCCCCCCCCCCCCCCCCCCCCCCCCCCATTCCTCTAGTTTCCTCCCACCTCCGAATAACATGCCGGTATAGGCAGATTGGCTAGTTTACATTCCCTCCAGGTCTGAATGAGCATATGAGTGGGTGTGTGTACGTGGTGGCCTGGGCTAAACTGGAATCCTATGCATGGTGACCTTGTCTTATACCCTGTGTTTATAGGATAAGCGCTGGAACCACTGTGATCCTGACCTGTCTGTCTGTCTGTCTGTTATATATAAAATGTTTACCTTTTTTATTGTTCTGTATTTTATGTTACAATTCCCACATCAGAATGATAGGTTAGCATCCCTCTTCACTTCCTCCATCACCCCCCCCTCTCTGTCCCTGTCCTACATGTTGTTTCTATTGTATTTCACACTCTCTTTGTCTTCCTTTCTATTCTGCCCTGTTAACATCTCAAACCCTCATTTTGCTGCAGTCACACAGCTGTATTATGAAAGTGGCTGGAGAGAAGGAGTAAGAATTTTCAGGCTGATTGTACATGCCTCCTTTTATTATTTCTTTTCTCCTTAAATTCATTTTCTCTCTGTCAGATCTGTGTCAAAAGGAAAGCTGCTTTCATTAATGACATGGAGCAACAGTTAGCGTGAGTCAGTTGAGAGCACATACACACATCACTCAGTGGATATTCTGTTCTGTAGTTGTGAAAAGAGTGTAAGCTGGGAATTGGGAAGGAATAAAAAGAACACGGCTAACTTTATAGTGCATCCCTATGACTGATGAGGCATCATTTCTGTGTCACTATCTTGCTGGAGTTTCTTGCCTTGGTTTGAAGGACCTGCAATATAGGTAAAAAAAATACATGCTTCTTTTTTACCTTCAGAGTTTCTCAAATAGAACGTGTGAAATGTCTACAGGTGAATGCTGATGTTAACCAGTTTCGAACATTTGCTTTAAGTTACTATTAAGCTAACTAACACAGTTTACCTTTCATTAGCTAACATCATGTACCATCTTCGTGTCATAGCTGTCATGACCCTCCTTCTCTGTCTATCCTGTGCGGGAGGCTGGAGCCTATCTCAGCTGACACTGAGTAAAGGCGGAGTACACCCTGCACAGCTCAACAGACCACCGCAGGGCAACACAAACACAACAATTTACACTTACATCCACACCTATGGGCAATTTAGAACAATCTGGGCAAAGGCAATTAGCCTAATGTGCACTGTGTCTTTGGACTGTGGGAGGAAACTGGAGTACCCTCAGGAAACCCATGCGAGCACTGGGAGAACATGCAAACTCCACACAGAAACGCCTGCGCCTGAGACTGGAACCCAGAACATTTCTGTGAGACAGACGTGCTATCCACTACACAAGTGTGCCGCCCAACATGCTGTTTTTACAGTGATACCTATTACAGTATCTTTAGAAACTCTAGTTTCTTTACCTTTTCTTTGTGCTTTTGTTGGATGGTATTTTTTGAATTTTTAAGATTTCAGTATCAGTGGTAATGAGCTGAATCAAAATTTCCTCTAAAACTCTTTGATAAACCTATGTTCCCTTACTTTTTATACAATTTTATTTATATGAAAATAGCACTAAGGGATAAGCTTCATAAGCATGAATTTGCACACATTGGAAGGGATGCAGCATGAGGTCACTCCCCTTTTCACATTAATCACCATAGAGAAAAACAAAAACCTTTTAACACCACAGAGACAGATGGTTGTTGAACTGCGCAATTAATGGGAATATAAATTAAACAAGTAACTGAAAACTAATGTTTTGGTTAGCTAAATCTGAACTGTGACTGTATGGTAAAAATGGGGACTGAATATGAAGTTGTTTGTTGAGGAAGGAAAAACATAATGAACTCTGATATTTATTAATAGAGTACATAGAAGATTTTAGCCAACACCTGGCTGTCTCTGTCAGAAGATTCTTCATTGTCTTCCATTTATCCAGGGCCGGGTCGCATAGGCACCAGGTCTAGAGGAGAAACCCAGGCATCCCTCACCCCAGTGACACTTTATAGCTCCTCCTGGGGGATCCCAAGGTGTTTCCAGGCCAGATGGGATACATAATTCATCCAGCGAGTTCTGAGTTTAACCTGGAGCTTCCTCCTATTTGGATGTGCCTAGACCACCTCTAAAAGGAGGCAAACAAGAGGCATTCTAATCAGATGCCCGAACCACCTCAACTGACTTCTTTCAATGCGGAGGAGAAGCGGCTCTACAAATTAATCTTGAGTTTCTGTTTCAACAAATGCTGTTTAGTCTGAAATAATTACAGACTACCAATTAGTGTAACATTTCAGGTACAGTTTATAGCTTTTGCTTGCTTCTAGACCTAAAACAATAGTATCATTTAATATAGAATTGGGAAGTTAATGGAAATTTGAAAAGATGTAATTTCATGTCTGACCTTCACTGCCAAGCTTGTTATTTGGAGACAGTGTGTAAGGACTAATAGTATTATAGCACATAGTGAGATATGACTGCAGTGTAATGAAATTCGATTAAAAGCTTGAATAAACCTTTATTTGGGTTTGAACCCCAGGGCTTAGAAAGTCTCTGTTACCATATAAACATCTATTGCCATATAAAAGTGTGTGAAGAACAGCAATTCATTAAAGAATAACCCGTTTTATTTGGGTTTTTTTTTTTTTGGTTTCATCAAGTAAGTGTTGCTAATTTTAAAGGACTTTCATTAACTGCCAGATCTTTCTGATCATCTTCATTAGAATACTGATTAAGATACAGTGCAAAATTAAGTGCTATCAGCAAATAATAGTGAAAATTAAATTTTGATTAACTATTTAGCCATCTATAATATTTATATGTGGAAGCCTTTCAATAAATTTGGAAAGCCCGAATTAGAACATTTTGATGTTCCCACGCTATTTTATAGAAATGTGCCCAGAAATGCCATCTGCAGATATTTAATGCAAACCATTTCTCTATAAACCCTTCAAATCCCTAATGATTAAGCCTGTTGCAATTGTGGCAAGAAAAAAAAATTCCCTTAATTTCCTCATATGAGGAAGAAACTTTGAGAGGAACCAGATTCAAAGGGGAAACCCATGTTCATTTGGATAAAACCAGATAAAATACACACTATGCAGCAGAAACTTCAGTACAGTTTAACATGAAGTGTAGTTGGTTATCTCATAGCTGTAATGGTAATTGTAGTCCTAAATCATTTCAGAAAAAGAGTTTATATCACCAGCAGTGGACTTTCATCTTCACAGTTTCTGAGTGCATATTTAGGTCCATATGGATCATCACCAGCAGGAATGAGGGGCTATTCTAATTACCTCGATTTCCGTTAACAAAGTTTTAGTTTGCTTTTCCTTATGTTTTCATGTAGGACACACAAATGCTACACAGCTCTTATGTACCTGCTCACAAATGCCCTCGGAGTTCAGCTGCGACTGTCATGGTTTAAGAATTAAATAAAAAAAACCTACATTTTATTTTAGTGTACTTTTTTGCTTATATTATATACTATACAGGAATTGTTGCCAGGCTTTAAAAATGGAAAAATAAACCTTAAAAAATTTTGGGAATAAATCATTCAGTCATCTTTATTTACCACATTGCAGTGGTTCAAGAGCCTATCCTGGAAAGACTGGGCATGATGCAGGAATTCACCTTTAATGGGATATATGCACACACATTTACAAACTCATTCAGAACCAGGAATCTAGGAGTCGTGAAGAAACTATGCACACTGTGCCATCATGCTGCCTATTGTTTTTCCACCAGGATTAACTATTTTCCACCAGGATGACTCTGATGTCAGTGCAAAGCCAGCACTGGCTTGGTGCCTCTTGAGAACCAGTCTGCTTTGTAACTTGCTTGGACAGGCTTGAAGAACAAATTGGGGTTATTTGAAATGTTACATAGAGCATTGTACATGGAGTTCACTGACTCATGGAAAACAAGAGTACAAACCCAAGGAATCCCCTAGTCCAAGGCCAGGAATCTCCATATTTATGACTAAAATATCAAAAATAGTTCTATCCCACAATGTTAAAATATAATTTAAGCTAGCACAGTATCTTTAATAAAAGCTGAAATCTATTGATAGCTTACTGATTTATCAGTCTGTCAGTTACATTTTGGTGGTTGTTGGATGCTTCTAACACTATTAGATACCTTACAATCCATACACACACACACACACACACACACACACAATCATTCACAGTAACACTCACACTTAGGGGCAATTTGAAACATCCAATTAGCCTAATGTGCATGTCTTTGGAATGTGGGAGAAAACTGGAGTACCAGGAGGAAACCCATGTAAGCAAACTCCACACAGAAACGCCTTTGTCGAGATCGGGACTAGAATCCAGGTCCTTCTTGCTGTGAGGCAGATGTGTTAACCACACTCCCTCCTATTTATATTTTATCTTTTGATCTTGTTACGTGGAAATTCCCATGTTAAATTTAAATTGGCACCGGATATGTAGTCTGGATCAGATATGGATGAAAGTTGGTCTAAGGCTGCTGATTCTGAATATACACAGCAAATTTCAAACAATTCAGATGTAATTTGATCGCCATATGATTGAATAAAATTTTAACCATTGTAAGCGTTAGGGATGTTTTTGAAATTTGTATTTGTGTGTGTGTGTGTGTGTGTGTGTGTGTGTGTGTGTGTGTGTGTGTGTGTGTGTGTGTGTGTGTGTATGTGATGTTATCACAGGGTAAAATTTATAGGGAACATCTTTGGGTGGTCACTTACCCGTCATAAAAAAATCATAAATCTGTTAAAAACTGGACAGACAGACAAAAATATAAACCCCATGCAGATGAAAACATAACCACCTTGATGGAGGTGAATAGAGCATCAGCACCGGATAGAACTGAGAACCTTTTGCAAAAAAACTGTTGTTACCTTGCAGCTCTGTTTTGGATATGATAGTTTTTTGCTTAGTCCGGACCAGGTTGTTCTGACATTAATTTAGACTAAATATGACTTTGACTGAGTGATGGCTTGAATAGTGGGGTATGTGCAGTGATTTTAATCAGAATCTCATCATGGTCTGCTGTGTAATTTTGGCCAGATTTCCAGTGATAGATGTTTCATTAAAACTGATCAGGTCATGCCTGGGCTCTGATTCATGCTTTGTAAGAACTCCAACAACAAACCTTTAAGTGCTTTCGGCTTTTCCAAACAATAAGCATATTTCAGCTATTTAATCTGGTAATTTATTTCACACGTAATCAAGTAGCACTCTCTGTAGGAGGAGGGGGGGAAAACCATGTGGTTCTGCAATCTGTTGCCTTTCATTTCCTGTACAACCAGAGAACACGAGCAGAACCACCAATTATCAATCTCATTCATATCCGTTTATCTTAAACGTCAGCATACATTGATACAGATTTATCCATTTCCATTATCCCAGTGTCTGTGTGAGTGATAAATCAACCACAGAGTGAAAACTTCTCCTCCCTCTCTCTATAACATCCCTCCCACGCACACACTTATCTATGCTCAACAACTTGCACCCATGAACAAATACATTCTCTCACACACAAACACCCAGCATGCACTAATCCGAGACAGAGAGAAAGAAATAGAAACACAGTACTCACCGTCATGGTAGGAATAGCAGTAACCAGCGAGTACACGAGCACCGGAGGTACTTTACTGTTCTCCTCCGGACCTGGGTAGGGCTTGGAAAATGTCTTGTCGTAGCAGAAGAAACCTTGGACGTGAACGGGGAAGGTGTCCGTGTACTCAAAGTAGTACGCCAGGAGAACCGTTCCTGCCATGATCACCAGCTGGAAATAGAACATGGTCCTTAGAACCGTGAAGGAGGAGGAATACTCCAACCCTGCACTCTTACAACCACACAAACCCGCATAGGAGGGAGACAGTGTGAGATAAATATAACGAGAGAAAAGGAATGACAGAAAAGGTCTCAGAGAAGAAAAATGATTGTAGCATCTCTAAAACACACAGTGTAAAAAAGAAACAAAAAAGAAAGAGAGAGAGAGAGAGAGAGAGAAAGAGAGAGAGAAGAGATAAGCATGTGATGAGAAACAGAAAAGGTTGGAATATGTGCCAAGGAAAAGAGAGAGAAGGAGGTTGAGCCAAAAAGAGGAGGGATTGAGGGAGGGAGGGTGGGTATGAGAGAGGGAATGTGTGTGAGTTGGCACACAATACTCTGGTGGTGTGACCCTGTGGATATCTGTGTGTGTATGTGTGTATGTGTGCGTATTTTTGGCTGTGTGTAAAGTGCAGAGTGAGTAGAAGCCATGTGCGAATATGATCATTAACACATTTTAAATTGATGCTGCTTTCCCTCCGCTCAGCTTCTGCTTAGAACGACACAGAGTTCTGACTGTTGGATGAAATGTGAATGCAAGATCTGCAAACGCCATTTATAACTCTCTGTGTGTGTGTGTTTGTTCATGCATGTGCTGCAGATGAAGGAAACACTGAGAAGCGTATGTTCGCACATACAGTACACTCCCAGAAACACTGTAACAATCAGTTTTACTGAAATGTCTGCCGCTTCTATTCCTGGGGATGGATGAAGGCTTACAGCAATGTTGTTGTGTAAAAGATGGGGATGTGGG
This sequence comes from Neosilurus hyrtlii, assembly GCA_028564935.1. Lineage (NCBI taxonomy): Eukaryota > Metazoa > Chordata > Actinopteri > Siluriformes > Plotosidae > Neosilurus > Neosilurus hyrtlii. Next base: position 14,912,009 of record JAOUQZ010000024.1, on the reverse strand, counting down.
TGAGAGAGGAACTATCGTGTCCAGATCTATGTGGAGAAAATGAGAAGCATAACTGTATTATCTTATGTTTACTATGATGATGTTGACTGTTTATTACTCCTTATATATATTTTAATGCACCAGTTGAGTTCACGAAAAACAAAACCATGATTAACCTCTGAACATTTCCCCGCACTATTTAAAGATCATGAAACAAATGCACTAGTTAAATTACTCCCAGTTAGCAATTTTAATTCAGCAATAATGTCAGATTCTACCACATTTTCTGGGTCATTTTGTTTATCTCTACCGTATCAACCATACCTTACTTTATCTCTATCTTATCAAAAGTCAACAGGGTGGCACGGTAGCTAGCACGTGGTTATAAAACCCATATCACAGCCAGAAAGTCCTTAGTTCGATTTCCAGGCATGGCGAGGGCGTTTCTGTATGGAATTTGCATGTTCTCCCCGTGATTGTGTGCATTTCCTTGGGGTACCCCAGTTTCCTCTCACAGTACGACAACATGCAGGCTAACTGCTTCTTCCAATTCGATCCTAACGTGAATGGTTGTAAGTGTGGTTTGGCTAACAGTTCAGGGTGTGCCCTGCCTTCGCCCGGTGTCGGCTGAGATGTGCAATAGTAGGATTAAGTGTTTTAGCAAATGAGTGATGAGAAAAGTCAACAGAGACATTTTCATGATGTTCTGTTAATAGGTAGCATGCAAATAACACAAAGCAGCCAATGTTGTTTCAGTAAATAGTACAAATATTCCTCCTTTCTCTCACTTTCTCTCAAACACACACACACACACACACACACACACACACACACTTTATCGATCTCATTTGTATATCAGGCTGTCAGCCATGCTTATTGGCTATCTCAGACAAACAGAAACCCGCTTGCTTTGAGCGCTGGATATATAAAAAACACATTCACAGCAAAAAGTTATGCTTGCGATTAATTAAGATTTCGTTAAGATTTTGTTAATTGAATTTTTTTAAATTGTTCAGCAGTCCTTTTTATTATTTTTTTTATACTGCAGAAATTTCCTGAAGGTTATTGTGGTAACATTGCAGCTGCCTCTCATGTGAACCTGACAGATACATTCTTGAACGTTTTAATAACATTCATTTGGTTATCTGGGTAATGAGGCAACTCAAAATGCACATATTTATTCTGCTTAGCATAAAAACTTCACTCTTTCCTAATCAGCATGAATCATCAGCACGATCAAGGCATATGCCGAGCCTGAAGGCAGAGGCTACTGCAGCGTTGCAGAGAGACGCAGAGTTTCTGAAGGTTTTAATAACCATATAAACACAAGACACGATGACTCAGACTAGCACTACATGCGGCAGTTCGGTTTCTTTCAGCATTGGAGGGGTAGCCTTGATTTTTTTGACATGGCAGCTTCCTACAGTGAGTTCAAGATCAAAAATATTAGGGCATATTTAATCCAACATTTAAAATCCACAGTATCTGTATGCTTTTCAGTCTAATCAGCACAATCAATTTATGTCCCATTTCCTGGTTAACATGAACAGTATCCACATTGTTCAGATATTAAGTTGGGTATTGCATGAACAGATTTCGGTTATGGAGGAGGCACACAAGAATAGTGCATAAATTTGGCAGGGATGCAAGGCCCAAATGGTCCTATATCCCATGAGGCCAGAATCACGATGTGGGTCTCTGTTCATTCAGAAAGGAGGGGAGGGGATTCCATATGGCACTACGTCTGTTTTTTGCACCTTCTTTCCATCAAATGGCTATATTAGTCTGACGGGTTTGCTATTGTTCATTTCAGTAACATCACATATTTTCTTAGCTATTATTCATCAAGTATTTTGTGACCTTTCCCTGACAAGGGGTTTTCTTTGATATTTTCAATTTTTTTTAAACTAAATTCCAAGTAAAACCGATAACGTTAGGCGTGGAAAACCAATTTTGCACACAGTATTGTTAACCATTAGCACAGTTAGCTAGAAAAGATGCAGCGAACATGCTGTAAATGTAATGGCCTCAAGCTTTGACTATCAGTCAAACTCATACTGGCCTCCATTTATTTTGGATGATTGTGTGAGCAAGGACAGGATCCGGATTTTTGGGTTGTGGTCTGTACACATTTACTGACTATTTAAAATGAATTCATTCAATCCATTTCATTCCATAACCCATACTGCTTTATTCTGTTAACAGTCTTGGGAAAGCTGGAGCCTATCCCAACTGACTCTAGGTGAAGGTGGGGTGCATCTTGAATAGCTAATAGCTCTGTGTTGCTAATGGTGTCAGTTTTGTTTTGTTCAGGAACAAAAGTAAAATAAGGAAACAAAAGTAAACCGCACTTCATAAGAGTGTTCTAGTATAGTGTATACTATTAGAAACACAAGAGAAACAAACTGAAATGAGATTTTTATAGTTTATATTTAACAATATTTGATGCAAGTCAGGTCAGTTCTGCACTTTGAGTTGGCTAACACATCTGTGTAGCTAATAGTCTCTGTTCTGTATACTCCAGGGGTCCCCAGCCCTGTACCTAGAAAGCTACCTTCCTGAAGACTTTGGTTCCTACCCTAATCATGAACTCCTGACCATCTGATTATTGCTTTAAGAAGTGTTTGATCACCTAAAAGAGGTGTGTTTGAGATTTGGTTGGAGATAAAACCTGCAGGAAGATAGCTCTCCAGGAACAGGGTTGGAGACCTGTGGCCGATTTTTACTTGTTTCATTTTTATACTGTATGAATTCTAACTGTATTTGACTTCTGTAGTTAACGCATCCAAAGTGAGCACACACACACTTGGAGCAGTAGGCTGGCACACATTGCAGTGCACAGAGAGCAGTTGGGGGTTAGGTGCCTTGCTCAAGAGCAGTTCAGCCATGAATGTGGAGGAAGGGAAGGTGGAGCTGACTCCACGCTGCCACACATTTTTCCTGCTGGTTCAAACCAGCGCCCTTTCGGTCCCAAAGCCACTTCTCTAACCATTAGGCCACGGCTGCTTCCCTTACTCATACAGAAAATAAATTAAACAGTTTTATTAAACTTTTGCCCCAGTTGCTCCATGTGACCATGACAAACTGTGGGTCAGCTGTTTTGATTAAAGCGTTGTCTACACAGAACAATGTCTTATATCTCCAAGAGAATCAGATTGTGCTGTTATATACTGACATTGTGTTAGTATAAACTAACATGAATTATTACCTTTATGAAAATTACACCAGACAGATGTTTCTCAAATAAGAGCATGTTGTACTAAATATTCTTAAGAAATAAATCATTTTTAGTCCAAAAACGACAAACTGCAACAGTTTAGCATCGAGCTGTTGGGATTCTGAAAAAAAAAAAAAAAAAACATGTGAGGGCTGTGATAAAATCATTGTAAGATTCCAAATATAATAGAATACATTTTTTACTATACTATATCTGCCTTGAATGCCCTTGCTTAGTGGTGATTCAAGAGTTTTACCAAAATTACTTTTAAAATGCTCACTAAGGAGTCAGTAGGAGGTTGACATACTCTTTGAACACTTATTAAAAACACAGCATGAAATGCGGAGAAGATTTAGCTACTCATCCGCTTTAGAACAAGCTACAGTCAGAGAACATGGTAGCATCTGTAATAATTTGACTGACAGACGTTTCTGTTTCTTAATTCCGACTGACAAGCAGGGCTTATAACATAAAGGCAGACCTGTGTTTGCTGAAGGAAAATTGATGAATAAAGATGTATGGATGATGTGTTGATCATTTAGAGTGGAAAAATCTGGCATCCATTTAAAAAAAAAAAACTAGAGTACTCACAAATCATCTCAGAATGGTGGCCATTATCATCATATTTGTTTTTCTGTTTTATATGCGCTCCATGCTTGCAGCACAAGGTCATAGCTATCTACAATGCAGAATGAATAAAGAATGACAGGGCTTATCAATCCATAGTAATTGGACAGCAGAATATTCAGCCTCTTATCACATTAACAATGTACTATATCACTAACAGTGCAGACTGTTGGAAACTTATACTAAGGGAAATGTTTGCTGCACTGACATGTAGCTAGCTAGCAACGTTAGTACTGCAGTGTTAACCTCCTATGACTCAAAAATATCAGCTAAGCAGTCTATATGTTATACTTTGAATTCAAGGCTTCACTGTGTGATGCATGAGGGGCTCGGATACTTTGGGTTTTTTCTGAAATGCAAGCATAAGTGCTACGATGTATTTTGAGCCCTGCATTATGAAAAAAAAAATCAATTCCCATGCATCAAGTAGTGATCACCTATCACATATAACTAGCATCAATGAGGTAGGGGCAGTAGGCATGCACACACTGCTTCTGTAACATGCGATACTGCCACCCGCATCTTTATGAACTTCTGTGCATGCGCATTTAGAGGTGGCCTTACACACAAGGAGGGAAAGCCTTATCCGCCCCTTTATACAAATGAGACACTCATGATTGGCTGGTGATTGATATGAATAACAGGGAGGTGAGCATATTCCATTTCTGGATCCACTGGTCTCCCAGTCACGGATGGTTGCGACATCAACCTGGATTCCAATCTGCCGTCCCTAAGTTAATAGTCATGCACATTGCCGATGCGCCACTCAGGAGCCAGCAACAGAAATATCATTTACCAGTGAATCAATACTATGATATATAAAAGACAATATGATATTATATTGATAAAGTTTAATTTATTCTTTTAGTAAGGTTCCACATTGAAATAAGGTCCTATTGATTTCTGTTCCCAGTCCATTACTCAAAATTAGTTACCAAGCTGATTATACCTCGAAGAAAGAGTAAAATGAATAAAAGGAACCTAAAAACACACCTACAATCCTTTCTTACACTGTCGTATAACACTTTTTGAGCCAAGCCACATCAAATCATGTTCCATCTCTTTCATTTATTTTTCTTTGCCTGTACATGTTTTTGTCCCTGTAGTGCTGGTCCTCATCTCTTCTCTACTCCCGTACTTAGTGGATTTTAGCTTTGCTGAATATTTTATGGAGCTGTCAGGGTCAATTATGTCATATGACTGGCGCACATACACAGTTGTATAACATTAGTCATAATACTTTGTTTTTCACTATAATGGGATATTAGATATTTGTTTATACTACCCTGGAATAATGAGATCAGATCGGTCCGCTACTAAGGAATTAAATAACCATTATCTAAATGATGAATGAATGATGCTAGAATGAAAAAGACCAATATTCGTGGATTGTTATGGTCACTTGGAGCAGGAGGTATCATTTTTTTTCATTAATTGTCATGCATTAAAATGAAAAAATAAAGCTTGTTTAAGTTTGCCTTACTTTGTGTTTCCATGTAGTGTATACTAAAACTTTTAATAAGTATTAAAACGAACTCTTACAGAGGGTGGCTTACCTATCCTTTTGTATAGTGTATCCCTAACTCTGAATATTTTCCTCAATGTTCCATCTCAGGGACTATTTTGAGATATCCACCACAATAAAATCTCGCTTGTGTTTGCTTTTCTTATGTTCCTGTGAAGTATATGTTAAAACAATTATAATAATTTTTATTTATACAGGGGGGGAAAACATTGTGTACCACAAATAGCTCAGAGTGCATTTCTTTGGCTTATTATTATGGTAAAGTGCTCATGGTTGCAGCAATAAATAATATGGAATGAGCTCGTACAGTTTTACAGTACATTTATTCACATCCAATTTCCATGTAACGTTTATGTCCAAATCTCAGTGATGATTCAGAGGATAATCTCAGCATTTTACTGCAGATATATACCTAAATACTGTTGCTGTAATCATAAAGACATATCCTTACAGATGGTGGATCCTTTATGTCCTGTCAGTTGGAAGGTGGGGCCTCCTTGGATCTTATGTTTTTCTCTTCAGCATGTCCCATAGATGCCAAAACTAAAACCTAAACTGTTGCCACAAAGTTGGAAGCATGCAATTGTGTAGAATGCCTCTGTCTTCTGTAGCATTAGGATTTATCTCTTCTGGAACTAAGAGGCCCAAACCTGTTTCAGCAAGGGCATATTTCAGCAAAGATATGGTTTATCAACTTCGAAGTTGAACAGTGACACACAGCAGCTACACCATACTGTGTTTTGTCATAATCTGCAAAGTTCTGTGTATATGTTGTATTAGTATATACTACTGGAAAATGGCCTGATCTGATTGGTCCACTATCTCTGGATTATAAATCCTTCACACTCACAGTTTGTAATGGGCACTAGAAAAGGCAGCATCATTGTTATCACAATTGAAAATGGAAAAATAAACTATAATAATTACATTTTTGTCTGCTTTTCTTGTATTTCTTTGCAGTACATACAATATTTATATATATATATATATATATATATTTATATATATATATATATACACATACATACATACAAACATACATACATACTTACATATATACATATATATATGTTTCGTGGTTGCCCACTTGTCAGGGGGTTTATTTTTCTCCCACACCATATATTTTGCTCTACTTCGATGTATTGAGCACTGTTCTATGGAAAATCGACTCAGGATTTTATATACAGTACAGACCAAAAGTTTGGACACACCTTCTCATTCAATGAGTTTCCTTTCTTTTCATGACTACTGACATTGTAGATTCA
>JAOUQZ010000024.1:14871097-14891241 GCA_028564935.1 Neosilurus hyrtlii | reverse complement strand
TTTTTTCCCCTTAATGTAAAATATACCTTCTGAAAAATTCCAATCACCATCTGCCAAAACACAACTAAACGTTGTAATGGAAACAGTTTCTGAATCACCACAGCTTATGCAACAGTAAACTTACACAAGAATAAGGCAATTAAAAAAAAATTGTTGACCACCCTCTTGAAAAAAATGCCCAGATAATTCAGTACTCAGTCAAGCAGAGCTGGTCAAGCAGATATTGTTTCACTCTACCAGCATTTAGCTGTGTTTTGGCAGCTAGTAGCTGATCAGACCAGCTAGAATTTTCAGCAATGATTACAGTATATTACTGCATTAATATTTACAAACCTGCAATCATTTGAGGTATTTTATATAAGAATATTTTATTTAAAGGCACAGTGTGTAAGAAGTAGTGGCATCTAGCAGCATCTAGTAATGAGGTTTCAGATGGCAAATAACTGGAATTTCATTCCTGACTCCTCCCCTTTGAAGCCTGTATAGTTCTGGGCTACAGTATAAACATGTTGGTGAAAGATGGTGGCCTCCATGATAGGGGACCCACTCCCCATGTAAATATAAATAACTTATTCAAGGGTTCCAAAAATGCAGCAACTTTTTAAAAATGATTATAGATTAATGAAAACTTATTTACTGGTGATATACTAAATTTCTTCTAATGGATACTCCAAAATTTTACACACAGTACCTTTAAGGACATTTGAAGGGACTATGTCTCTCTGCAAAAGAGATGGAGGAAATGGCTGAGAAGAGGGACGTCTGGACCTCACTGCTTAGGCTTCTGCCGTCGCAACCTGAGCACGGAAGAAGTGGAAGAAGATGAAGATGAAGATGCACAAATTTGTTATCATATTTATAACACAGGAACATTTATTTTAATGCTAAATTTATCTTTTAATTACATGATATCTACTATCATAATGCAAATTAGTAATAATATTCTGTGATCAAAATTCATAATATTCTGGGGCTTTATTACCCTTCACTTTTTCTGGTCAAATTAAAACATCCTGGTAAAATATTACACCACATGACATACACTGATGCATGCCTATAATCAAATTGACTTCCCCATTTAGGTAATTCAATATTCCAGTAGTCCATCTGGCACACGATTCAGCCAATTTTAAAACATTTCAAGTATGTTTGTCAAATTTAGGCATGACTCTTCATTTGACATTTTCTTGAGTGAAGATATTGTGCTCTGCTTCTCAAACGCATTAATTACAAAAATGGTAAGACTCGTTCTGCATGGCGGATTACACATGAGTGGTGTTTAAAAGCATGCAGACGGGTGTTAGGGCATTTTAAATTAAATGGTCTTGGATGAAGCTGTATGAAGAGGTGCATGTGTGAAACCCCATCATAAAATCAGTCCTCATTTCATTCCTTCTCACTCTTATCTTATTTGGACTCTTGCAAACCTAAAGCCATATTTTTTTTGAATGGCAAATGTGGACATTAATTCTTCAGTGAAACAGACAGTGCCCTTCCGAACACTGCTTAAAAATCTGAAATGTTCTGACACTAAAGCCCAAACATGCATGAACTGGAGAAGTAGGTCATCTATATCCGTCCTATCCCAAAGATTATGAATGCATTATACAAGCTACACAGCTGGGGTTATGTAACCCTAGGCATTCAAATTATCTCTCGCCCCCCCTTTCTCACTCACACAGACACGCATTTGTCATGTTGTCATTGTGAGGAACGTCCACAGACATTATTATAATTAAATGCAGCTAATTAATGCTTTGCCTACACCTAAATATAACCATAACCATAACCCCAGTATCCAAAACGAATCTTTTCTTTTACATTTAATAAAAAATCTAAAAGGTTAAGAAAATTTAGCTGTAGTCAAACGTCCCCCCAAGGTCAGAATTGTCAGATATGTCTATCTTTGTGGGGGCATTTGGTCTCCACCATGATAAAAAAAAAAAAAAAAAAAAAAAAAAGTCAATACACACTCATTGAAGGGATGAGTGTTCTCTTCATGCATGAACAACACCATGAGCTACTGATTAAAGTAGCCTGGTATGAGAGGACAACGAGGGAGCTCTGACTATACTCAGATCGCAGCTCATTTCTGATCTATTTTACATAATAAGCATCTAACTGGGCCATGCTTTGTGTAAACAACTGCAAATATATATATATATTATAATTAATATAATTTCATTAATAATTGTGATTAATAAATAATTAAATAAAATGAAATAATAATAATAATAATAATAATAATCATAATAATACTAATAATAATACTAATAATAATAATAATAATAATAATAATAATAATAATTTCTTTTTCAAGCTCTTTCCAGATAAGCGTTACAGTCCATTACAGTTCTTTATTAAGTCTGAGGTGTTTATTCAGTGGAATAATATCTGATACCTGTGCCCACCAAAAGAAACCACCCAGGTATCACTGAGACAAGGTCTTAACCAAAGTTTTATTATAAGAGAAAATCTAATTATATCCTTAACCTTTAATAGCTCTTGTGTTTCTTGTTTGTAAAGGATGCAGAGTAGTTCTAATCTTTTTTTAGAACTTCTCCGCTCAAAACCTGAAATTGATTATTGTTGATGTTCCTTTTGAGTGCTTTATGATTATTTCATAATGCTCCGCGCAACCAGTTCCTAGCAACTGGCCACGGTTGCCGTAGCAACATGTTGACGTACTTTCGGATCCAGGAATAGAAAGATGAGGAAGGAAGAGGTGTCCTAGGTCTTATGTTTCTAACAGCTGCAAGCACTTTTTTCTTTCTTAATTGCCTGCGTGAGTCCATCCTAATCGAGATAATTGCTGTGGCACTTAAAGGAATGATTATTTACAGAAGCATGCTTATAGAGCTCTGTGTGTGTGTGTGTGTGTGTGTTTGTGTGTGTGTGTGTGAGAGAGAGAGAGAGAGAGAGAGAGAGAGAGAGAGAGAGATCTAAGGGTCCTGTTATGCAGGCCGGACACTGGGTTTTTCTAAGTGAGTCACATTCTCTCTATATCCAGATTTAAAATCTCTTCACACCATGTAGAGAAAGTTCACAAATAAACATATACATAATGGTGAGTCCCTGCTAATGCATCCAGCAAAACAACATCTGTGTATATCCCCCAGCATTTGATCACTGGAAAACCCTAAAGAGATTTTATAATGAGGTCTTTTTTAAAGTTTTCAACCGAGGAAAATAAAACCATTACTTTTTTTTATAAGTGCATCCAAGTACATCCATTAAAAAAGAGAGGTACGGTGGTGTAGTGGTTAGCATGACGGCTTCGCGGCAAGAAGACCCTGGGACCCTGTGCTTGTGTGGGGTTTCCTCCGGGTACTCCGGTTTCCTCCAACAGTCCCCCGGGGCAAGCTGTACAGGGTGTATTCTGCCTTCACCCAGAGTCGGCTGAGATAGGCTCCCACGACCCTGGTACGATCAAGCAGTTCAAGTAAGAAATTTGTTTGGGTTTTGTTTTTTGTAAATGTCTTGACAAATATTCAAATGCCTACTGTGGAAAAAGACAAAAGTGCTTAATTCATTCAAATGCTGTTCCATCATAACTGTGATCTTATTTTTTCTTAGCAATTGAATTCTGGTCATATGCTTATTTTGCAGGCTCAGACAGAATAGAATAGAAAGTGAGAAAGACAGCCAGGTGAGAAAGATGTGTATGAAAAAGCTGAGCTGATCAAGTAAGCATGAGTGCATTTAGGCTTATTGGAAACAGATGTACTGTAAAAGCATAATGAATAAAGTAATACTGTACAGGGGTTATGGAAGCTTAGGGATGGTGAAAGAGAGTGGGAAGGCTTATAGGGATTATCTGTTTTCCCACATGAACTAGTAAACCCATGCTAGAGGGCAGATAGGGACAAACTCTACCGCATTTGTTTTAGTGGAGCTGAAGGCGGGGACAGGGGGTTATTCAGAGTCGCAGCAGAATGTGATCTGGGTCAGAAAACAATATTGTAAATGTAACATTTTGCGAGCTGTTGTAGTTCGTGTAAAGATACTGGGGGTCAGATTTTATTGTGTTTAAAAAAAAATTTCAAAGTCATTCAATTCTGTTCTGCTTCTACAGAAATACTGCTTGCTGTTACATCACTTATTACTGGGTCCATCGAGATTAAGTGTCTAAGAAGGTAAATGTTATTGAGAATGAAGTAAGGATTATCACAGTTAGTTTAAACACACACACACACACACACACACACAAATAACTTGCTATGAAATCACTACACATTTGGCCAACTAATGAAAGGCGGCACAGTGGTGTAGTGGTAAGCACATCCGCCTCACAGCAAGAAGGACCTGGGTTTGAGTCCCGGGCTTGAAGAGTGTGCTGTTTGAAAGTTCTTCCCGTGCTGGCATGGGTTTCCTCTGAGTACCCCAGTTTCCTCCCAAAGATATTCATTCATTTTTCTAAGCCTCTTAATCCTAATTAGGGTTGCGGGGAAGCTGGTGCCTATCTCGGCCGGCTCCAGGCAAAGGTGGGGTACACCCTGAACAGCTCGCCAGAACATTGCAGGGCCAACAAACATACAGCTATTCACATTCACATCCTCACCTAGGGGCAATTTGGAACAGCCAGTTAGCCTACTTTGATGGTTTTGGACTTTGGGAGGAAACCGGAGTACCTGGAGGAATGAAGATATACACATTAGCCTAATTGGCTGTTCCAATTTGCTAATAGATGTATGTTTTAGTTTGAATAATTGTGTGGTGTTAGTCCTGGCGAGCTGTTCAGGGTGTAACCCGCCATCACACAGAGTCGGCTGACATAGGCTCCAGCCTCCCCGCAACCCTAGTTGTAGTAAGCCATTCGGCAAATGGAATGATGGACAAATGATATAAAGAAAAGACACTGACCAATAAATTTTCATTCATTCATTTTCTAAGCCGCTTAATCCAAATAAAGGTCGCAGTGAGGCTGGCGCCCATCTCAGCTGACCCCAGGTGAGGGCGGGGTACACCTTGGACCGCTCACTAGGACATCACAGGGCCAACACCCACACAACCATTCACACTCACATGCACACCTAGGGGTGATCTGGAACAACCAATTAGCCTACTGTGCATGTTTTTGGACTGTGGGAGGAAACCAGAGTACCCGAAGGAAACACACACAAGCACAGGGAGAACATGCAAACTCTACCCGAGGCCAGGAATTGAACCCAGAACCTTCTTGCTGTAAGGCGGACATGCTAATCGCTGCGCCACGGTGCCACCCGTGCCAATAAGTATATTAAAGCATGTTATAAATGGCATGAATTTGTATTCTCCAGAATTTCACATTTAGCATATCACATGTAATCATTATATAATCAATATGCATGTATGTATGTATTAGTCCCAGTATCACATGAAGTTGTGAGCCTTTCCAAGACTTACATAAGCTAAGCTATTTTGATAAGTGGAACAGCTTGTACTGGTCTGATTAGGAAACATGACAGATGTGTAATAAGTTATGAAATTAATGTCGGCATATCAGTTACTAAGTTGAATGTTAGCCAATACCACGGTATCATATATCCACTGCACACATAAGCAGACTCAATGGCCTCGATAAATAAAGCAATGAACTCATAATCATCAGTCACTAAATAATTAGGGAAGCTTTTACCTATATTAAGCTGGGGTAAATAAATACAGTCCTGATATATCTTCATACAAAACTTTAGTGATGCATAAATTCTGACCTATAGCAGTGTTTTGGAGGCTTCATGGCATAAACTCTTTCCACAGTAACATTATAAACTGGTGTAAACATTCTGAGTGACTCCAGTAATACAAAGCTCTCCAGAATTATAGGCACCTTTACTGAAAATGAACTAAAATTAATATTTCAAAATATTAACACAGTGCAGTCAGTTTAGGGCGGCACAGTGGTGTAGCAGCTAGCACGCCTGTCTGACAACAAGAAGGTCCCGGGTTTGAGTCCTGGGCTCAGCGAGGGCGTTTCCATGTTCTCCTCCTGCTTGCATGGGTTTGCTCTGGGTATTCTGGTTTCCTCCTGCAGTCCAAAGACATGCACATTTGGCTAATTGGCTGTTTCCAGTTGCTCCTTGGTGTGGATTTGAGTGTGAGTAGTTGTAAGTGTGTTGACCTGCAATGGTCTGGTGAGCTGTTAGGGGTGTACCCACCTTCGCCCAGTGTTGACTGAGATAGGCTCCAGCCTCGCTGCGATGCTAGTAGGATAAGCGGTTCGGGAAATGAGTGAGAACGTGCAATTAGTCATGCAGGAACATTTGCAAACTTTAATTGCAGACACATTTCCAAAAGCTAGGCTCTCTCTATAAAATGCTTTAAATTTAAAATTCATGCTGGCGGCATGGTGGCGCAGAGGTTAGCACGTCCGCCTCACAGAAAGAAGGCCTGGGATCCATTCCTAGGCTTGGGTGTTTTTTTTGTGGAGTTTGCGTGTTCTATCTGTGCTTGCGTGGGTTTCCTCCGGGCATTCCGGTTTCCTCCCACAGTCCAAAAACATGCACTGTAAGCATATTTATTTTAGCTTTTATTTGCTGTATTAGATTTTCAACGGGTCAAAAGTTTATACACGCTTTGCTAGCATTATTTTGAATTTTTAATTGCTTACCTTGAATCAAACTCTTGCTTTCAACAATTTTTGTTTCTTCCTCCTGTTAGAACTGGGCTGACTGCAGTTCCGCAAGCACCTTTCTCAAGTAACTACTGTATTCATGGGAATTAAATTACATTTAATGGACCATTACCAAATAGCATTTCGAAAATGGCAGGCAGAAATGTGTTTATCGCACCAAAAAAATTATTAATAATGCTGCGTTATTTACACTACTACATTTATAGGTGTTTCAACTCTTGTTTTATATATATATATACCAATCAGGGTTATGTTCACCATGACTGTTCTGTGTGAGTTATATTCTAAGGATGTGCATGAAAGGCAGGAAAGTAGTTGGTGAGTTAGTTGGAGTTGCTTGGAATTTCCCATGGTATCAATGTTCAAATGATACCGTAAAAATCACTTCAATTTGTGAAAGTAAGCAAACAGAAACCTCTAAAAGTCATCCCATTTTTTTCTGTAATCTTCCAAACTGTTTAAAAAAGACAGTGTATGTAATTATTTTTGATATTTTTGATATTAGCCACATTTATTACTACTTGGATTGGGAATCACCAGGGACCACCCCATACGATATTATCACAATACCGAGGTCCCGATTCGATTGGTATTGCGATTCAGTAAGTATCATGACTTTATAAATATCCGGATTCGATACTACATTGTTACATTGTTAATTTTTATTTCTAAACAAGGTTGCTGTGCTGCCTGCCAATATGAGAATAGTTTAGAGTTTGCCACCTGTATGACTATAGAGGAACAGCAATGTTTCAGCACCTCAGATTCAAACATATAAATAAAAAATAAATCCAAAAAAATCCATTTTGGAGACAGTGTGGCCGTACAAGAATTACTGCACAAAAAAATCACAAAGTTGCACCTTATTTTTCACTTCAGTTGTATACTTACCAGGGTCTGAAATGGTCTGAGAGGGTTTAGCAAGAGATGTGTCCTTTTTTCACACCGAGGTAATGTTTTATATGTGTTATGAACTCATGCACCATTCACACCTAATATTTTGAAATAATTATAAAGTCCATATAATTACCTTCTATTTATACACCTATATGGCCCTGCTATGGCCTGGCGAGCTGTCCAGGGTGTACCCCGCCCTCGCCCAGAGTCGGCTGAGATGGGCGCCAGCCTCCCCGCGACCCTAATTAGGATTAGGCGGTTCAGAAAATGAATGAATGAATACTCCTATATAAAGAATAGGAATAAACACAGCAGTTGTCTAGACCATTGACCCTCTTAGGTCTATTTGATTGGACCCTGAAAATGTTAGCTTGTATGAAAAATTATGAGGAGGAAGAAAAAATAATGATAAGAAATGTAATGTATGTATGATACAACATATTTCAAAACAGTGGTTTTGATTCTACTGTTTAAATGTTTGGGAATATAGAAAATCAAATAAATGATGGTAGTAGGAAATAATTGTCTGCTTTGCTTTTCACTTGACTGCTGTATCACTTAAATCAAATACCTGCTAGGAACCAAATGTAAATCGAGCCCATAAAGTCTCACTTAGAAAAAAATGGACACTCTGCAGGTTTTTAATATACAGGTTGGTTGCGACAATCATTATAATTTATGTTCTGCCAAACCCAGAAGGATTTAATATGCACAGCAATCAACTAAGTCTACTCAAAACAGTCTATTTAGTCCTCAGCTTAGAAACGCAAGGAGGATTTGTCAAAGTGACATTTTCTTAAATTATAAATTGTGATACGATGAATAAATTGATCATAAATTACAGTGATCTATTTACTGTAAAATATAATATGCATCATATTTGCCTCTGTTAGTAATGAAATATGAATAGTTTTTCAGAATACACAGAGGCATATACGCAGTGGTGAGCACAACCGCCTCACAGCAAGAAGGTCCTGGGTTCAAATCCAAGGCTCAGCAAGGGCGTTTCTTGTGTGGAGTTAGCGCGTTCATACTTGCATGAGTTTCCTCTGGGTACTCTGGTTTCCTCCAACAGTACAAAGACGGGCAAATCAGGTTAATTGCCTGTTCCAGATTGCCCCTAGGTGTGAGTCTGAATATCCAATATAGTGAAGTAAAATGAAGTGGCAACAATGAGAGTTATAAAGAGCATACTAATGATCTCCATTTCCATAAATGAATCAAATAAAACATGTAGCCTGCATCACTTTTTTTTTTTTCATTTTAGGTTCATTTCGTTTTCTTTCATTAATATCATAAAACACCAGGCGCCAAGTTCTTAAATCCTGTCTTATCCCCCCCCCCCCCCCCACACACACACATATTGTACCAAGAAAATCGATTCATTTGTTCTTGAGAATCGATTCACCAGCATTGCTTAAACGCATCGCACAAAAAGGAACCGACTCAATAAAGGAACCGACTCATTGGAGAGTCGCTGGTTCAGGCAAGGATAGAGAGCGTCCTCGGCTGAACTCCACATGCAAACCTACAAATAGGAGCTGCGGCGTTCAAACGGAGCACAAACGAGCCAGGAAAGGTAGCAGCACGGCAGAGGACGTCACCACTGTACAGAATAACACATTTCACAGATGAAAAACCCTTCAGTTTACTGAAAACACCGCCTTCTGTTGGACGCAAAGGCTTTTCGCTTTGACCTCTGATTGTTCCCTGTGAAGGAGCGTTTTAAAGGTAAGGACCCTGACAGGCAAACACTGATTTGTTGTGTTTTTCAAAAACTTTAACAGACAGGAAATATAAGGGACAGGGTGAGTAATTTCATAAAATACACGTTTGATGAACTGTCGAAAAAATCTAGGGAAGAAATTATAATCATCATCATCATCATCATCATCATCATAATAATAATATTGCATTATTGTTGTTGTTGTTGTTGTTGATGTTACTATTGATGTTGTTGCATTGTTTTTTATTATTATTGTTGTTATTGTTATGATTATGATTATTATTATCATTTTTATTATATTACAATTGTTGATGTTGTTGTTATTGTTGTTTTGTTATTGTTATTTCTATTATTATTATCATTATTATTACTGTTGTTGTTGTTATTGTTGTTATTGTTATTATTATTATTATTATAATTATCATTATAATTATTATTGTTATTGTTGTTGGTATTATTGTTGTTGTTTTGTTGTTATTGTTATTATTATTATTATAATTATCATTATAATTATTATTGTTATTGTTGTTGTTATTACTGTTGTTGTTTTGTTGTTATTGTCATTATTATTATTATCATCATAATTATTTTTGTTGTTGTTATTATTGTTTAATAATAATAAATAATATTAATTCTTATTATTATTATTTATTAATTATTATTATTGTTGTTGTTGTGTTACTGTTCGGTTTTACAAACGACCCCAACATACTGAAGTATTTGTAACAAATACTTGAGGCATGTAAGTGATATCAGTGATATAAGTTTATTTTGGGAAGCTTCCACTAAATTCCTCAAACATGCTGATAACATTATGCCAAAACAAATAACAGCCACAGTATTAATCTATTAGTGCAGGAATGTCATGTGACACTGAGATAGGATCCTGGCAAAAGAATCTTCCCAGATGTCAGCATTTGGACAATCCACTATCCTGTGCCATTGTTTCAGCACTAGATTGCAAACTTGGTGTACCTTTAATACAGTCTTAATTATCTTGAGAGGTTATTATAGTAATTACGCTATAGGTTATATCAGGTTTGTCTGATAGCACTTCTAGTTGTCTGAGGACAGTTGCACCGGGACACCTTGTGTTCTGTGTTCATCAGAATTCCCAAAAGTCACTTTTTCTGCATTATTGCATGACGTCATTATTGCAAAAACGTCCCGTCTTTATCTCACGTCATCTCAGCACCAAATTAACAAAAGTGTACCACAGAAATGTATTCATCATATAGAGGAAACAGCATATCTCTCTGAACAGACAGGCAAAAATTCTTAACATACTTGTGAAAAAGTCTGACTTTGGCTTTAAGAAGAAACATACAAACTGTAAATATAGCCCAAGGTCTTTTGGCTCGATTACGACATGTTGCACAAATGTACTGTGCCTTACTGGAAACATCATCTGAGTTACATAACATTGTGTTGTAATGGCTGTTACGTAACGATTAAAGTGTTTCTTGTGCCTCTCTTTGACCTCTAGGTGGAGCTGTTATACAACCAAATCTGAATTTGACCTAAATTAAAAAAAGCCACTTGTGCGACTTGACAGCTTATTTCCAAGTATGTTTGAAGAAGAATCTCAAGAAATGAGAGAGCAGAGTGCAGGGGTGCTGCCAGCTGTGGAGGCTGTGAGCACAGGAATTCTAGGATTAGATGTGGCAACCCACAGCAGTACGATGTCCTTTACAGAAGAGGCTGTCTCCATCCTGACATCGAGCAGTCTGCTGGCCCGCTCGTTGCTAGGCCGGACATCAGCGGTGAAACGCAAAGAGGTGTCGCCGGGTGGAGGTACACTGAGGCGTAAGCGAGAGTTCATCCCCCAGGAGAAAAAGGATGAAGGGTACTGGGACAAGCGCAAGAAGAACAACGAAGCAGCCAAGCGTTCGCGGGAGAAGCGGCGTGTCAATGATATGGTGCTAGAGAACCGTGTACTTGGGCTGCTTGAGGAGAACGCCAGGCTCAGAGCGGAACTACTAGCACTTAAATACCGCTTTGGCTTGATTAAAGAACCTTCAAATGCGACGATTCTTCCATTAACCCCCACAGCCCCATGCGTTCCTCAACCTGCCAATTCACATTATTACCTACTCCGTGAAGATGGGCTTAACCCCAGTACTCCTATGGTGCCTCATCCGAATTCCGCTCAGGCTGTATTCCAAGTCGGACGAGGTATCAGGGAGAACGGCAGCATGTCAGAGGACTCAGGCTTCTCAACTCCTGGAGGCTCCAGTGTTGGAAGTCCTGTGTTTTTTGAAGACCGTCTGAGCGATCATGGCAAACTGTCTCCAAACAGATCTGATGAATTGGGCAGTGACTATCACCACTCTCCTGCCCCTGACACTCTTGCGGCTCAGGTCTCAATAGGGCACAGCTCCACGGCTTCTGGAAACGGGGATTCAGTGGATGGTATGAAGAGTCTCCCACACAAATTACGCTTCAAGTGTCCAGGCAGCAGCGATAGCGAGAACTCCAGCGAAAGACGCAGTCCCGTGCAGCACACAGGAGGACGGGAAAACCCCAGAAATCATTTGCCATTTGGTATGGGTGAAGGGGCTCGGCTCTGGTCACAGCATGAAAGAGACGAATCACGGAAAATGCTCCCTCATCATCACGCCGGCCTGATAGGTGGTTGTAGCAGTGGCCAGCCACATGGGAATCACAGTGAGGCATATTACCATGCTGAGAACAGCATGCTTAAATCTCAGCTTTGCTCCCTCGGTGAGGAAGTAGCACAGCTCAAGAAGCTGTTCTCAGAGCAGCTGTCCAAAATGAACTAATGATCTCAACTCTGTATAACAGACTGAATACAGGGAGCTTGGGCTTTCCGAACATAAGCCAGACCCAGCCATTTTTATTCAAAACAGTGTGGAATCTTATGTTAAGGCATCGTCATGACTAGTAGTAGCCACTAGACTCCTAGACTGTCTTTTTTTTTTTTTTTTAACTAGTTTCATGACAAGAACGGACAATAAAATGGTTAAGGGGTGTGAGAGATGGAGATACGGTATAGATGGGAGATTACATTACATTCCCTACCAGCAGGTCCTTATGACTTTTTATTCGCTCTACACAAACAGTCACTACTGCTAGACTCCAGTGGGTCACCAAACCAAAGTGTATCATCCATATTTAACATAACATTCCTATGTACATTGTCAATTCTGCTGTTATGTGTCAGATTTATGGATATGAAATGCAGAGGAAATGAATTTGGTGCTGACTGTGTTGTGGAATAATTTCCTGATCTAGTTTGTCTTATATTTTCTCTTTATTACTGTACACGCCTGTCCCTGTCCCTGTGGGTGATACTTAATGACCACTCCAATGTTTCATGGAATGGTGAAAAAAATTAGGAAGGACCAAAATAGGTCTATAATAATAATAATAATAATAATAATAAAAAGGTGGCATACTGGTTAGCATGTCCACCTCGCAGCAGGAAGGTCCTGGCTATGTATGCCGGGCCCAGCGATGGCATTCCTCTGTGGAGTTTGCTGTTCTCCCAGTGCTTGTGTGGGTTTCCTCCAGGTACTCCAGTTTCCTCCTACAGTACAGTGACATGCACATTAGGCTAATTGGATGCTCCAAATTGCCCGTAGGTGCGTGTGTGAATGGTTATATGTGAGTGTTGGCCCTGCAATTATCTGGCAAGCAGTTCTTCATCCAGAGTCGGCTGGGATAGGCTCCAAGCTACCCACGAGCCTAGCAGGGTTAAGTGGTTCTTCAAATGAATGAACGAATCGATATCATAGTTTTGTAGCCCAACACATCAGATGTTGCATGTGACTGTTCCTGTCTTTTCTCCCTTTTTACTGGTTGATACTGCCATCTGAGATCGGGATTGGGTGTAACTAGTAACTAAAACACTGTAATGTGTATCAAGGTGGTTTAAAAAAAAAAAAAAAAAACCTGTGTTGCCTTGTGTATTTATGTGTGTATATGTGTCTGTGTGTGTTCAGTATTTTTTTATGTGAATAAATATTTCGCAACATATTTCAACATGTTTTCTTTCTTTTCAATCAAACCTACATGTACAAGACGGTACATATTTTTCCCTATATAAGTCAGATCCAGGCTGAAATAGGCTCCAGCCTCTCTACGACCCTAGTAGGATTAAGTGGTTGAACCAGTGGATGGATACTTTCTAGCTTTAATACTTATTCAGTCAATCTAGGATCGGGGGAGGGGGTGTTGGCGCCCATCTCAGCCAACATTCGGCAAAGGTAAGGTACACCCTGAGCAGCTCGACCGACCATCACAGCTCACACACTGAACCATTCGCATACACATACTCATGCCTTGAGTCAATTCGGAACAGCCAGTCTGCCTAACATGCATGTCTTTGGACTGTTGGAGGAAACCAGAGTACGTGGAGGAAACCCATACAGGCACGGAGAGAACATGCAAACTCCACACGGAAATGGCCGAGCCTGGGAATCGAACCCAGGACCTTCTTGCTGCGAGGCAGACGTGCCAAGTCGTCCTTCTTAAATATTGTATAAGAATATCCGTCAGATTGCTTGGTTTAAGTTATGGTGCTGCACATAAGGTGGATATACAGTGCAGTAGGGGATCAAAATATAATATTCCATATAGTCTTTCACAGGGTTATATATTTAAATATCCAAAATGAAGCATTATTATAGTATTAGATTACTTGAACAGTTTGAATGAAAAAATGAAACGCTTTCTCCGTCTCTGTCTTTTAAGGCATTTTAATAAACTTCACCTCCCCCTTTGCGCCTCTGTCAATTTTTTTTTTTTTTTTTATTGTTAATGCTCATGTTCTCTAGTCTGCTCGCCAGCATGTAGCCTGTGGCGGAAACACACCCGCAAATGACTCACCGAGCTCCCTACCTGCAGTTTGGCACTCACACAGATCATGCAGGACTGAACAGGACTCACACTCACAAACACAAACAGTCTCTTACTGGAAATCACTGCAGCACAATAACTGTAATTGTTCCTGAGAAATTGCTGATGTGCGGGTGGGACCTAGACTGCTGAATTTCTTTTCAGTTATTGATATCACCTTAGGATTGCACAATTTTTTGCCAAAATAATTATTAATTATAATGTCAATCATATTATTCAACTTACCTTTAGAATGGTATGGAGTATAGTATCATTTCTTTCCCTTTTCTTTCCACATAAATAAATAACTTTAAAAAAGAAGGAACTACACGATATAAAATATTTAACGGTAGACACAGTGGCATAGTAGTTAGCACGTCCACCTCACAGCAATGAGGTCCCGGGTTCGAGTCGTGGCCTTCTGTGTGGAGTCTGCATGTTCTCTTCATGCTTGCATGGGTTTTGTCTGGGTACACCCTGTGGTGTTATTGACGATAGTACTCATGCACTTGAGAAAATGATGAGCTGCCATGTGTAGGTCACTTTTGGACCAAATGCAGTGTGAGCAAAACATAACGTGTATCTGCACAATTTGAGGAGAGGTTCGGAAAGCCTGTATAAAGGCTCAGAAAAGTCCACTATTGTTAGTCTAGTGCACGTCATAATGCCACGTCTATCACGTGAACAATGTCTCCGGGCAGTGGGTATGGTGGAGGCCGGGTTGAGGTACAGTGAGGTAGCGAGGCGTATGGGCTGTACACATCCCACCATCAGAAACCTGATTGACCGGCACACCATGACAGGGTCAGTTGACGACAGGCCACGTCCAGGGCGAGAGAGAGTGACGACTCACGAACAGGACCCCTTCATCCGGTCGCAGGACCGGTTTCGCCGTGCTGTATCACCGTGAATCACCGCCTGTATCACCGCAAATCGCCACCGGTATCAGCACAGATGGAGGCCTTACCCAATACTGACTGTTGTGACTTTCATTTTGGCAACAAGCAATCCAGTTTTGGGTCCCAGAATAAAATTATGGTCTCAAAGTTTTTAATGACTGTCAGTACAGCAACACTAAAAAGCTGCTTACTCTACATTTATGACTGTCGGTCTACAATATATCTAAAAATATAACTATGACATCTGTAGAACACCTGACCAAATTAATTAAACACAGAAATTCAGCTAGACTGATAATACAGACTGTATTCCAGAACCGAAAATCATAATAATTGGCATGGTGACGCAGTGGTTATCACGTCCGCCTGACAGCAAGAAGGTCTTGTGTTCGATTCCCGGTCTCGTGCGTTTCTGTGTGGAGTCTGCATGTTCTCCCCGTGTTTGCGTGGGCTTCCTCCAGGTACTCCGGTTTCCTCTCACAGTCCAAAAACATGCACAGTAGGCTGATTGGCTGTTCCAAATCGCCCCACGTATGAGTGTGAGTGGGAATGATTGTATGTGTGTAGGCCCTGCAATGGCCTGGCGAGCTGGCCAGAGTCAGCTGAGATGGGCGCCAACCTCCCTGCGACCCTGATTGGAATTAAGCGGCTTAAAGATGAATAAATGAATGATATTCATACTCTGAATCCATTTTGAAAAGTGTCTTTTACATCCACAAGAGGGCAGCAATTACGAAAGTCATTTCATTACATTTTCATCTCATTACTCCCCAGTTTAGTATCGATGGGGGACTGGTGGTGTAGTGGTTAGCACAGAAAGTGGCTCACAGAAAGAAGGTCCTGGGCTAGAGCCCATGGGTATATGTGCGAAGTGTGTATGTTCTCCCTGTGCTTGCATGGGGTTTTTGGGGGGGGCTACCTGCAACTCTCTCAGGTGAAAACATGCATTACAAATGAAACCACAGAAGTGGTCCAAAGCATCATAGGTAACTTTTACCCACTGGAGGCGAAATGCTGCTGAAAAGTCCCCAAGACAGAACCAGTAGATAACTGTACCATTCAGTGACATCCACTGAGCCAGAGGTGCATCATTTCTTTAGTATATACTACATGGGAACATGAAAAAAAAAATACAATAAAAGATTATTATGGGTTGCTTTTATCATGGTACACAGGGGGATTTGAGAGCATACGTGAGCAGGTGTCTCTTAAACTCTTACTGTGTCTCTTTAACTTTCCTTAAAGATGAACTATATACTAAGCAGTAACAATAAAAAGCAAACTAAAATGAGATTTCTATAGTTTAGATTTAC
Source organism: Neosilurus hyrtlii (assembly GCA_028564935.1). Taxonomy (NCBI): domain Eukaryota; kingdom Metazoa; phylum Chordata; class Actinopteri; order Siluriformes; family Plotosidae; genus Neosilurus; species Neosilurus hyrtlii. Next base: position 14,874,933 of record JAOUQZ010000024.1, on the reverse strand, counting down.
ATACAGTATTTTAACCATGACGCTAAGGCAGACCAGGGGAACTCTGCGCATCGAATCCATCTGTCCCGGTCTAATCATCCTACTCATTCAAAAAACTAAAATTAAACAGATACTAAATGATGGATATTTATAGTTTATTTTTCCATTTTACAGCATAGTAATTATGATTCCACCTTCTCCAAGTGACCCTGATGAACTGTAAGCATTATCCAGTGAGACTAATGATTTTTAATCCCAGGAGAGCAGACCAATCAGGTTGCGTTGTTCCTGTGTAGTGTACTAATAACGGATAGCTCAGTCTTGAGACTTGTAATGTAATGCTGTCCTTAGGCTGATTTTAAGCCACTTATTCCTAATTAGGGTCGCGGGGAGGCTGGCGCCCATCTCAGCAGGGGTACACCCTGGATGCCCGCCATGCCATCACAGGGCCAACACTCACACAACCATTCACACGCACACCTAGGGGCGATTTGGAACAGCCAGTTAGCCTTACCGTGCATGTTTTTGGACTGTGCAAGGAAACTGGAGAACCTGGAGGAAACCCGCGCAAGCACGGAGAGAACATGCTAACCACTGCGTCCTAATTTTAAGCCATTTTAATAATATATGGAATGACTGATTAAGCATTGAACCATGGAGGCTCAGGGTTTAAATTTTACTCAGGGTTTTAATTTTGGCCAGGGTGTTACTATGTGGTGTTTGCATGTTCTCCTCGTGCTTGCATGGGTTTCTGGGTACACTGGTTACCTTCCATAACCCAAAGACATACACACTGGGTCAATGGGATACTTTTAACTTACCATAGGAAGGCATGTGTGTTGTTTCTATAAATCCTGTAAGAGACAGGTGAGCTCCACCTTCCCCCATGACCCCGATGGATATGTGATACAGACAACGGATGGATGATTCAGTGTGATTCAGAACAGTGTGAACAAAGCAATTATGGTATGAATCCATGTTACATCGAAGCAATAAAATTAAGTGGTACGACTACCATTTTTCCTAATATGTCTTTGCACGTTTTGCCATTTATTAATTATGAATGGAGAATAAATAAAGGAAAATGTGAATCAAAGGGTGCTGTGCTACTTTAAATGTACCGCATTGTTCACACCAGTATCAGTAGATCAGCATATAATTTCACAGATTTACAAGAATCCCTGGCTAATTTTATTCGCCATTAAAACGAGAGACACTAAACACTTTCATGTTCCTGTGAAAGAGCATGAAAACCCCAGGGGTTCGGAATCAGTCCCATCAGTCCCGTCCCAAAAATGAGAGTCAATCAAAAGCATGCAAGCAATACTGCTCAGCAAATCTTATCAACTTCCCCCATTTGAGAGATACCCCAGCTTCAAGTTTAATGAAGGACTGGGGTGCCAAGAATTAAGTTGCGGTAGAGCTCAGATGAAAGAGCTTGCTTTAATTAAGATCCTGCTGCCTTCCATCTCACACACTTCCACCACCGGCACACGTACACATGCTATCCTGAGCCTCTTCGCTCCTCCGACCCCCTTCACCCTTTTTTCAGCATGAGACGGTGGCTGTTACTAGGCAGGCTTGGTGACAGTTACCATGGAGACTGTCTAGCCATGAAGCTGGGTGGGGTAGGGTGGGGTACATGGGGGGGTGGGCGGGACCAATGACAAAAAGGGGGAGCAAGAGAATTGGCAAGTTCAAGGCCATCGCAATGCTGCCATGAATACCACCACTGACAGACAAAAGAAATGAAATCTTAGACGTCGAGGGTTAAATAATTCGGCTTTAGATGAATTTCTTGCATCGGTGTAAAAATTTAGAGCTTTTAACATTAGGATGAACTGCAATGGACAGGATAGCTTCATGAAAACATTAAAAAATGCCCAATACTATAACTATCAGCCCCATGCAGTTTAAAATAGATCTTTGTGTTGATTTATCATCAGACTGTAATCAGAGATGGGACGTTACCTATCTTTTATTTTCCTCACAGGTATCCATGAGTCACAGCAGGGGGAGGAAGGGTTTCTCTTTAAAGCAGATATTTAATTATTCAGTGGCTTGCTTACAAAAGTAACAGCGGTCTTGTCGGTGCATGTTATATAATATAATTTGCCATTAAAAACTCATGGTTGTTTCTAGTGATTAAACAAACTTCACCAGACAGACTCCAGACAGTTAAATATATCTTTCTGTACGCTGTTTTCACATCATAATTTGCAAATTATAGCTTATTGTTTATGAAAAAGTATGGGTTCATAGCCAAACCACCTATTTCACCTTGCACATATTGCCTAATACCGAGGGAGAAATAATGCACTGAGTCATGCCTATGGGTGTGCAGAAATCAAACACTCGACGAAGACTTGCTCCATGGCACATCTTAACAGCACGGGGTGTTATTTGTGGCCTACCAGGTCTTCTTTGTGTTGCTGCGTAACCAGATCATCCGTGTCCAAAAGTGCTCACTTCTTGCACTATATAGTCAGTTCGCCATTTTCAACTGGCATCCAAATGTACAGTGAGAAATAATATACAATATACAGTGCACTCAATGTATCCCATAATGCATCATGAAAAGAAGTGCACATACCATGGTCCAAACCAAGCAATATATACCATCCTGCCTGGCATTATTCCTTATGAAGGGGGTGTGAGACAAATTCAGGAGTTCTAGGGTGAGAACTAAGGTATAAAATTAAAAAATAAAGCTATAACGCAACCTCAAATTTAATTTAATAAGTGGCAGTAACAGTGTTTCTTATCGATGGCCCACCAGCTTAGTTGATGTTGACCTATCACGTTTTTAATTTGCAGCATTACATTATTAACATTGCTGAGGATTAGCATCCGAAAACATTTTAAAGGTGCCCTTTCACTCGTGAATAGCCTACATGTGTTTTCTTTCATTATGAGTTCATGTTGGCTAAATAGAAAGGTTTCCAGGGAAAACCATCCCAGCTCTTTAGCTTATTATCTCTTATCTTAATCACCTGTTTTACATCTTGTTTTGGTTCTGTGTCTGTTTACAATAACATGACCATGTGACCAGAGGAATGATAGTGTACATGCATGACTACTTGGCAGTGCAACACTTATTCATAGGAAGTAGAAAAATCTGGGATCAAGTGTTAAGAAACAGATTTCAAGAACAACTAGAGAGGTGTTCATAGAGTGGGAGGTACCTCCACCAAACAAAAATGGATAATTATAACTTGACATTGTTATGATGAAATGTCTCCCCCTAGTGGGCATTGGATGAATATTTCGTCTGACACTAATGATAGGGATTTTATTCTGGATTTTGGGGGGTTTTCAACATGATCCCATGCACTGATCACCTCCAGATTTTAACGGCTTCCAGGCACAGGCCCCACCTCTTCAACAAGTTTGACGAAAATCAGATTAGTATTCTTGAAAACCTTAAAAAATAATCATTTCGTAGATCCTTGTTGAAAAGATTTTCATAAACTCCATCATGATCTGGATCTGCTCCTAAATGCTATGGGTTCTTGTCAGATGTCTTGTCTTGTCTTGTCCTTCACCAAGCTTCAATTCAGCAAAAATCCAGTTTCAAATTCAGTAGTTATTGTGTAATCCTGCTAAAAGACAAACTAACAGGAAAAAAAATGATGCTAATAAATGCATAATAATAACAACAATAAAAGATAATGGGCGGCACGGTGGCGCAGTGGTTAGCACGTCCGCCTCACAGCAAGAAGGTCTTGTGTTCGATTCCCAGCTCGGGTGTGGCTGTGTGGAGTTTGCATTTTCTCCCTGTGCTTGCGTGGATTTCCTCCGGGTACTCCGGTTTCCTCCCACAGTCCAAAAACATGCACAGTAGGCTAACTGGCTGT
>JAOUQZ010000024.1:14850480-14867992 GCA_028564935.1 Neosilurus hyrtlii | reverse complement strand
GGTAATAAACGGTTGTGAAATTTTAGGTGCTTTGTACCTTCACTCTGTCTTCCTCCTACCTGGGCCTGTGGTTAGCGAGTGTGTGTGTGTGTGTGTGTGTGTGTGTGTGTGTTGGGTATTCATCACGTTGTGGGGAACCTAAATCTGTTTAAATAGTCTGGAGATTGTTTATGGGGACCAAATGCGAGTCCCCATAACGTAAATCATTATATTCTAAAAAAGATTTGCTTTAAAGTTAGGGTTAGACAAGGGGTGGTTATATTTTGGGGTAGGGTATGTCTTCAGGAAATAAATCAAAGTCTATGTATTGTCTCCTGAATTTATGGAAACAGGAATGTGTGTGTGTGTGTGTGTGTGTGTGTTTGTAAGGTGCAGGGGGGATATGGGATGTACTTCTGAATGTGGGTCATGATTGTCACAGGGAGAGAACATGTCCAACAACTAATGAAACCAGTATAATCACTCCACCATGTGCCGAAATGCTCACCGTCATAACAAAGACGTACAACGAGGAAAAGGGCGCGTCCTCATGCAATATCATTTCTGTACATCACTCCACTGTTGTCATTCTGTTTTGTTATTATTTAAAGATGATGGTTATTATTAGTGTGCTTTTCATTAATTAAAAGATTGCCAAGAATAGCCTACATTCTCCGTTGTAACAGTAAGTTTGGTAACAGCTTTGGCCCTAGCATTCCATCTGACAGAGGAAGAGTAGCCTATAGTCCAATAAAATACGCCTACGTTTTAAATTTGTTTGGGGGAAGGGGGAGATTTACAAATCAGACCCACTAAGTGTGCCTGCCCCAAGCAAATCTGCATGGATATTGATGGAAGTGTATTTGCATAGGAAATTATCTTACAAAGTCAAAAAACGGCTGTGTTCTCTTTGGCATGTGATCAAACACTAACCAGCAAAACCAGGACCCGGGTGTCACCTATAATCAGTCTGATCTGTTTGAGCTTGATTACAAAACGTCTGAGCGATCTGCTTTTGAAGTCAAGTAAATTTGGAACCAAAGTATATATAATACTGATGGATTTGAAATCAGAACGTGTCAGCTAAATAACAGTGCATGTCTGAAAACTCAGATCATGTCATCAGAAAGCAGCAGGCATGAATTGTCCCTTTTTTCAACAGATTAGACCAGTCATGGGATTTAAGTCCCCCACCCAACACAACAATTATAAATTTGACCCAAGGGGTCAGGAGGTTGGCCGTTGCTATTTCCATTGCTTTAAAGAAACCCCAAAGCAACACATGCCGCGACTGCACCAAATTAGTTTCCATGCCTCGCCCCAACCTTTGACTGCAGCAGTGTCTCCTTACCGTGTCTGTATGAGTGCAAAACACCAAACATCCACGCTACAAAAAAGTGAACACAGGGCTGGGTGATCACCCGTTATAGTATGAATGTTCATTATTAACCCCTACCCCACACTTTTGTCCTTCCAAATTAACAAGAAGCACAGGATCCTTTGTTTCACGCACCATTAATGATGTATAATCCTTGAGCTACAATTCCTAAAACCTAACCTCGTCCTAAAGGGTTTTCATTTTGTTACAGTGATGTATTGTTAGTTAGGCTGCAGTAATAATTTGTATTTAATATTAAAAATTTAATCATGTGACTACGGTATTTATTTCTAGTCAAATTATAAGAAGGATCCTGTACTTTCGTAGCAATTCTTCACATAACATGTAAATATTCAGGGAAAATTTGTGAACCCAATTAGAAATGTTGTTGTGCACAGTTGTGTAATGTTTAGGACATAAATATCTAATCTGGTAATCACTCAATTATCTCCCCTTTGGAGATCATGGGGTGACCTTTTGTTAGCACTGCCAGCATTCAAGTCTCTCCGACAGCAATTATCTGTGAACTGTTATTTTTTTTTCTTCCCTCCCTGCTTTCCTCTTTGTCTGTCTCGTTCTCTGTCTCCCTCAATCCTTCGCTCACCTCCCTCTATTTTTAGCTAAATCTCTGACCCCTCCCACTCCTTTCCTAGCTCCAGCTCTTGCTGAAGCATTCCTGACCTATATTTGAGCAAAGCCTTGTCTCACATGCTGCCCAGTTTCTGGGTTAGTGGGACAGCAAGAGAGAAAGTCTGTCTTTCTTTAACTCTTAGTTACATGACGCCGGGGCTCTAAACTCTGAATATTAGATTAAGAAGTGTATAGTCCTTTTGAAGCATCTACGATCTCTTATGAACTTTAACATATTTTGAAATTCTTAGCAAAAAATGTCCAGAATAAACTTAAACTTAGTAGCTGGACATTTCTTTGTTACTAGACAGGATTTTTTTAAAGTTGAGGGAATTTATTTGCAGGTAAATAATGCTATCACATATTCTGAGAGGACAATAGCAAACAAACTGTTCCCAGATTAAACCAAATACTGAGATTTACTAGCAGAAAGTCCCGTATTGTGATCTTTTAGTCTTCAGGATTTATAGTTAAACTTAAAGTTCTTCTCGAGCACAATATATGAGGTAGATGCACCTACTGAGTTCATCCCCAAGATGTCCAAGTTCTGTCACATGACCACTTCAGGGAATCCATTTGTAAAAAGATTTAAACCAATGAAATTTTGACACAGTAAGCATTTGCTTGCACCATTAATTAATTTTATTTCAATTTCCAAACCACAAATGGATTTTCTTTTAAAGTCGCTGAGAGGCTGGAGCCCATCCCAGCCCGTTCCAGGCAAAGGCAGGGTACACCCTGAACAGATCGCCAGACCAGACCAACGCAGGGCCAACACACACAGCCATTCACATTCACTGTAATAGCAGAGCCCCGCCGCAATGCTTGAGCGGAGCACCATTGATGAGGAAAACGCGGCTAGCCATCGAGTTGCTTTTGGAATGTCAAGAAAAACCTATAGCGTTCACCTGTCCGTCCCTCTGTCCTCCAGGTGTACGTGCACACATGGGTCCGCTGTTATTCTTTGAAAATTTTATGTCTCGAAAAAGGAAAAGCATAAGAACCTTTTTCTGGGTGAGAGTAATATAGAGAACAAGAGGCGTATAATAGTCAGGTCACGAGATGTGGCGTCATTGTTATTGATATGAAGTAAATAAACAACTAATGATGTTCTTGTGTTATTGAAATGTTCTCTAAAGCTACGGTTTCGAAATGGTGTACTTTACATGTCGAGACCAAGACTGCGTGTTTGTTTTCCTCATTTTTATTCCCTTTTATAAACAAATTATTAAAATGAATTAGTCTTGATATACGTAGGATACGTAGATGGGGTGTAAGAGTTCCCTCCAAAAACTTGTCAAGTAAGAGGAATAATATGGAACTCTGCTTTTAGGCAGTACCTAAATCTCTATATTATCTAATTTGATTAAAGTGCATGTCTTTGGAGTGTGGGAGGAAACCAGAGTACCTGGAAGAAACCCACACAAGCACAGGGAGAACATGCAAACCACGCAGAAACATCCTCGCCAGGCACGGAGCTGGAACCCAGGGCTTTCTTGCTGTGAGGCGCTAGTGCTAACCACTATGCCATCGAAAACAGCAGATATAAAATCAAAACCACCTGCGGTCTTTGTTTTCCTCGGCGCTTGGTCTGGCCAGGTGGGACTTCGCTTCCTTAGCGTGTATGAAAAGTTGACAAAACATTCCACGTCTAGGCCATTCAACTGATCTAATTGCTCGATAAGATTTGTGCCTGTTCTTCATAGTTTAAGTAATACGTCTCACCTTTCATCAGCTGCCATCTGATTGCAATTTAGTGATTTATCCCCAGAAAATAATCCAAATTAGATTTGCCTGGTTCTTGTTTTTCCTGACTGGCTGTTGTGGAATCTATCCCTTGACCCATATACTGTATACACATAGAAAACACTACATGGTTGCACTTGTACAGTCTATTAAAACGTATTACCAGTCCTCTTGACCAGATTATTCAGGCTGTGCACTGAAAGAAGGAAGCAGTAACATGTTAGCAAAAAAACTTCAGCCTTGCTTTGGTTGCCTCACTCATTGTGATGTAATACAGGCTAGTGTTTCAGAATGTAAAAACAAATCATGTCCTCATTGCTAATGTTTACCAGACATGCAGTTATGGTCACAGCTCATAGTCCTTTAGGGGAATTTTGCACAATGGAGATTAATGTTGGAAGCATTTAAAGTTGGTGAGTCAAACAAATGGATTTAAGAGCTGTCAAGATGTAAGGTTGAAAAAGAATTGCTATGGCGGTGTTGTGGGGTGTTTGTTTATTGTTAAAAATTTCTGTGAGCTCTATCTCTTTTTTTGGTACTACCTCATAATAGGCCATATTTAGACAAAGAATAGAGGTCATGGGTCACAGACAGAGGAGATCAATAGCAAGGGGCTACAAGGTCAGACACTGGTTAACCTGCACAAGAGACTGTTTAAGGTTGCCATGGGAGACCATCCAGCTAAAGCCAGACATGCTAAGCACACAATTAGGTGAGGGTATCGCAATAAAATATATATTCAAGAATGCACCAGGAGGGCTTTTTTTTCCTCCTTAAAAAAAACAGCAAGTTGAAGACTGAGTGCTTATGTTCTTTTCAAGGGATTAACAGTTACATGTTTTTGCTTTTGTGTCCACAGCCTTCTAACACACAGCCATCTGGAGACTCAGATAGAGCTAGCACCCCTCCCCACTGTCTGACAAGCTGAGACAGACTGAGTGACCTATATCCTGCAACACGCCTCAAGCGCTGAAAGTCTGTCTCTGCCAGCTTATTGACGTTACTGCTTTGGAAAACGAGGGGGGGATAAACTGAAAACAAGCGAAAAGTCCAGGTCACCGTGTCCCTGAGCGGATTGATACATATTCGTGAGACTTCAAGAATCTTCCTGCCCTATTTCTGTCAGTGGCAGTTGGAGTGCTTGGTTCGGGAGTGCACTGGATTATTAACACTAGTTTAAATGCAAGAAACTGTCACAGAGTCTCACCTGCTTTTGAGCTTTATAGCCAATCTGGACACTTGGCCAAGATTATTGTTCATAATATTGGAACTTCAGCAAAATCAATGAGGTTGACCCCAACTGCACCTAAAATACTTCATAAGATCTTTGCTGATCCACCGACTTAGTCCAACACTCAAGAGTACTACAAGGAGGGAGACCTTACAGTCATTTTCGTAACCACCTTTTCCCCTTCTCCCCATCCCTTTTATTCCCATCAGTAACCAGTTCTGATGGTGATGCGAAGATTCCAAACTGGATTCTTCTAAAGAATAATGGAAAGCTTAAACTCAGAAAACCCAGCAAATTCCAGTGTCGGCAAAACCAGAGAGAATAAAGAATCGTTCCCGGGCTATAACAGCGCTCTTCCTTCACCGAAGGGCAACCCCCGTTCTGTCCGCATTTTAAAATCCAAGCCAAACATGACTTGCCGGCGCAAGCGTGAGTTTATCTCTGATGAGAAGAAAGATGCCTCCTACTGGGAGAAACGCCGCAAGAACAACGAAGCAGCTAAGCGCTCCCGGGAAAAACGACGACTCAATGACATGGTTTTGGAGAATCGAGTTATGGCACTGAATGATGAGAATGTACGGCTAAAAACAGAACTCCTGCAGCTGAAACTCCGATTTGGCCTCATCAGTGCAGCCTCGTATATGGAGAAGAGCCAGCAGATTGGAGGAACAATGAATGGAAGTTCTGCATGCTCTTCCTCTTCTTCTAGTCAGTTCTACCCTAATGGCTATTCCAGTAGCTCTCAAATGATGAACTCTGATTCCTCCGAGGCTGAGCAGTCCGTCCGGGGTGAGGGACTTTCCCAGTTAGTGAAGTATTCGCCGCGAGGTTCTCTATCGGATATGTCTGATGGCTCATCCCGTGATAGTCCAGAACCAGTGAACTATGATATTAAGCAGGAAGGTCCAGGGATTGATATGGACATTGCAAACAGCACGACCACACCAATTATGTTTAACATCCGTCATGAGTTGTCCACACCACATCATCAACATACCTTTCAATCAGGATATCACAGCCACCAACAACAGCGTCAGCATCATGACACCGTAGTCAGTGCTGCTGCACCTCCAGTGCAGACTGCTCAACGAAGCGTCATCCTGTATCGCTCTAGCAGTGTCTCATATCCTGTAGAGAGTTCTAGACCTCAGGAAATCACTCAGCAGAAGCTGCCACAGATCCTACTCCAACCTACAGAGGGCTCTACTGAAAGCGCCGAAAGCCTATCCGAGGCAACCAGTCAGCATGAGAGTAAGACTTTAGACCCTCTGCCTTATGAATATACGGATGGAGATGCAGCAGTGAAACAACCATACAGGGCCCAACATCAGCAGCTTGTGGCTAGTTGTCCAAAGGCTGAGACTATGGCACCAGACCTTTGCAGACAAGGGGGTGAAGAGTTGTACCACTATGACAACCCACAGGATGAAGAGCCTCCAGTACTGAGTTACGAAGGAGGTCCCAGGAAAGAAGGGTACTATCAGAGTCACTCAGGAAAGGACGCCTCCTTAAGCGATGGTGATCCCCGCAGTTCTGACAAAGACGCGTCCACTGATGATGAGTGCCCATCTTCATTTAGTTCCGAAACCGGCAGTTATTACCAGCAATCCCCTTTGGCTGGAGGGCCAAGTTCCTCCCCACAAAGCCACAGCAGAGACTGTCAAGCAGAGGTCAAAGGTACAGCACTACCACACAAATTACGCCTTAAGCACAGATCTCTGAGTAATACCGGATCAGCAAGTCAAGAATCACCAACTACACCACCAGCACACGTGCATCCATTACCTCAGCACCCTTACCTGGCTTTGCCTCAGGCCAACCAACAACTTCAGGTTGGTTGAGTAAGGAAGAGCCAGGGGTTTAAGGGCCAGCCGTCTCCAGAGTTCTGCAAGCAGGCCACTTCAGCAGAGAAAAGAAGGATGGATTATGGTGTATGCAAGGACACTATGGGACCCACTGTGGAGGCATGCTAACAGACGTATCGTATAGCCTCTTTCCACCTGGTATTGTCGTGCTTTGGTGGCAGAGACATAGCTATAGAAATGTCAGTCCCAAAAGCAGACCGAAGTTCTGGATAAACTGTATTATACTGTAAAGTCTGCTTTGTTTCTTTATCTCATCCCGTAATTACAAAAGTACACGCAGCAAATGAGATGACTGGACAATCCGTTTACATCCCGCCCCCCATCACATTTTGCTATAAAATGATGTCAAGGTAACAGCAAACAGTGTGGCAATAGCGACCATCTGTGAGGCATTCTAACTTACTGGCTGACTGTAAATACCTATTGATTGGTGTGCATTTTTATACCAAATCAGAGGATAGCTGTTCACCACAAAACATATCAGAACATCTGAGCATTCTGGGAATATTCCCTTGACCAAAGAAAGACAATAGCTTTACATCTCATACCTCTGCCATACATCTCTTTCATATTCCCCAATTCATTAACACAATCCCAGACACCACTTTTATCTTCTCTCTAAGCACTTGGTTTGTACATTACTGTGATATAATTATTATATATAAAAAATATATTTTAAGAATAAAATGTAAAAAAAAAAAAATTGGGGAAAAAAAGCGTCAAGGGCAAAATGGATAGATAGATGACTCACTTGTTCATCAAAAAAAAATACTGTATAATTATTGTGTTTACTGTTCAGGTGTCATTTACATACTTTTTTATTGTTTGATTGTTATTCGAGAAGTTCTCATGGTTTTCAGCAACTTTTGAAAGAAAATCAAAATGCCCCAAATTGGAAAAAATTGAAAAGAAAAAGTCAGTGCACTGTAACTCCATTTTTACAGTAATTACATAAAATAAATAAAATGTAACCAAGAAAATGTTTTAACAGGTTCAAACTCTTACATTTTTGTAACTGAGTTGCATCAGTATTAAGAACTGGCATGATTTTACCGACCTGCCCTTGAATCTTCACTTAAAGGTTCGATATTATACCCTTTTTCAGAACTTTATTTTTTATTTCAGACATCAGTGGGATACCAATGTACGATACCTAATCCAAAAACTCCACAGTTTTTTAGGAAGCTGCTTCCCCACATCCCCCGGAACACTGATTTTGAGTGTGTGCGCTGGACTACCTGTTTGGCTTCCTCCTCCTATTTATGGTCCTTCCACTCTCTGTCCTCTGCGCTGATTGGTTGCCTTTCTGAAGCCTGTCCAGAGGCTGCAGAGCCCCGCTGCAACCTGTATTTGGCGAAGAGATAGCTAGATATACTGCAGTGGTTGGAGTGGGGCATAGTGAGGGAAGGCCAGCTAATGAGAGGGCCCAGCACACCGTGACACACTAGTGTTGCGTACCCTGTTCACCATTTTGTGTTTACAGCCAGCTCAAACAGCCCAGAGGGAAAACTAAAACATGCACTAACTTTGATATTTTACACTCTGGCGTCATCTTACACAGCTAGTCAACGCTGACATTTATGGGTCAAAAAATTGGAAAAAACTTCATATCTTTCTTTAAACTATTCAGCGCACAGATGCTGCATATCTGTTGTAGACACAAGTCTACATATTTGCCCAAAATGTTTCAGAGTCAGTACTCTTACTAAGAACGGGAACAGTCTCACATATATTAAAGATAAACACATGGAGTCTTTGTTTGGGTTTTTTTTTTATGTGCCTCATTTACATTCGCTGTCTTTTTTCATTCAAGTTGTCATGTCTGGCATACAGCACTTATTAATGTATAAATGTAAAGTTTCTTCTACCCTGAATGACACTGTATTCTGTGCTTTTTTAATTATGTGTGATTTTTTTTTGAGAAGTGTTGTCCTGTTTTCATGTATTTAATCCCCCCTTCCCTCCATCATCTTCACTCCTTCCCCTTTTTCAAAGCCTTTCCCTCATTTTATTAATGTGTAATAAATTCAGTGATCTTTGTGTTTTCTGTTCATAATTTCATGAAAAAGAAACACTGACTTAACAAGATGTGTGTTATGGAGTGGCAATGTTGACACACTGTTTTAAAACGGATTCATGATGTTACAACACTAATATCCATTTAAGACAATGGGTGCATTTGAAAAATGAAAAAAATAATAATAAAAAGGATGTTGCTTTTTGAACACTGGACAGTTTCTTCAATTTCTTATGATTGTCATGGGGGGGGGGGGGGGGGGGGGTTGATACTTTATGAAACCTACCAATGCAAACAAGAGTTTTAAAATATTCTTCAGTAGCTTTCCAAAGTTTTAGACCTGTTTCTAATCCAAATGAATGTGGCCATGATTTTAAAAAACAACTAAGCAATTGCTGAACGTGGGAATGTTGCTAATCTACCCAGGGCAATATTCCCGTACTGGTCAGAGTGTCAGTGCAAAAGTGCTTTGGTCAGATACTGAAGTCCTGAGTCAGATCACAGAGCACATAGAGACGTGGACTGGACGTGGATACTGACACACTTTATCGTAGACCTACTTACCATGTTCCTGTCTCTGATGTAACACTGCCCTAGTTAGTCAGCCTGGTTACTCAGCTTACTGCTATACACAGTTAGACAGCAGAAGGGATGACACACACACACACACACTTCAAATACACTGCCATGCAAAAAAAAAAAAAAAGTTTGCCATCTGGATTTAAATGAGGAAATTGGTAAGACCTTTTGAATGGATAGTCACCGCAGTTATGAATGTTTCAGATGGCAACATGTTAATTAACCTTAACTGATGCAGTGAGTACCTTCTAATTTCTGAAACTATCACGACTATCATCATATCCTGGCATTATGGAAAAAATGTTACTGTATTTCTGAACAGTCAAATTATTGGCCTTCATCAAGCAAATCAAACAACTAAAGAGATGAGTTGGGAAACTGAATACTGAGACTGAAACTCGACTGACCCTGATCGGAGATCATGTAAACACTTGGTGAAGTTGAATCATAAAGAAGTGGGCAGTAAAACTCATGGCTGTGATTAATATTTAAAGCAAGAAGATTTACACACACACACACACACACACACACACACACACACCCCAAGCACTGGGGCTTAACCGCTGTGTAGTCATAAGAAAACCACGTTACTGTAAATAATCAAAAGAATAGCAAATTTTTAAGGGAGCACAAAGATCAGATTCTGGAGTGATGATTAAAAGTTACGTGATTTGATGAGTCCAGATTTTCCCCTATTCCGGAGCAATGGGCGTGTCAGGGTTAGAAGGGGCGCTCATAAAGCAATATTTCCATCATGCGTAGTTGTCACTGTACAAGCTTCTGGAGGCAGAGTTATGATCTGGGGTTGCAGCAGTTGGTCAGGTCAAGGCTCTGCAACATTATGTGGCAATAACATGAGGCCAGCTGGTGAAATGAGTTTTTCCTTGATGGCACGAATAGAAAACTGGGTTCGGGAGGAATTCTTTTCACACATGAGTCCTGACCTTAACCTTGTTGAGAATTTTTTTGGGTGTGCTGGGGAAGACTTTACACAGAACTTCAATTCTCCCACCCTCAAGAAGATCTTGGTGAAAAATGAATACACATCCAGAGTGAAATAAAACTCGGGACATCGCACACTACGCTTATCCAAAAGTGAACGTGTGCTGTTGTCCAAGCTAAAGGCGGTTCACCGAAATAGAGTGTGTGAGTTTTGTGTGGCACGGCGGTCGACAACCATTTCTAAACCTTGTAGAAAACCACCCAAAACCTAATCGAACACAGCAACACCATAACAATTTACATTTCTTTTTTGGAGGGAAAGAAAATAAAGTGCATGAATAGAATGTAACAGGATGAATCACACCCTCCTCTTCCCTTTTTTTTGTCACTTTGACTTCTTTGTGATGTTTTACAGCAATTCCTGTCAGCCAAGCTGTTAGAAAATGAATGCACGCTTTCTAACTACACAGATCTCAGAATTCAAAAGTGCTGTGGTATTCACAGATCAGCCATAATATTAACACCAGCTGACTGTGCTGTAGTTTGTGCTGCAGTAGCTCTTCTGTGGGATCAGACCAGACGTAGTAGCCTTCGCTCCCCACCCGCATCGGTGAGCATTGGGCACCAGTGACACTCTTGCTAGATCACTAGGTGTACTTCCCCTGGGCCACTTTTGGTAGGCATTTACCACCGTGTACTAAGGACACCCCACAAGACCTGCCGTTTTAGAGATGAACTGACCGAGTCTTTTAGTCATTAGCACAACGCGGCCCTTGTCAAAGTCACTCAGACCATTCAGCTTGCCCATTTTTTCTGCTTCTAACACATCACCTTGATGATGTGAACTGACTGTTCATTTGCCTAATACATCCCACCTCTTAACAGGTGCCACTGTAACAAGATAATTAACAATTATTCGCCGAAGGTGAGGTGAGATGAGACGTCACTGATTAGTCACTGAAAAGTAATGTCATCTACTGAGCCTAAGCCAAATAATTGCACTCTCACTCATTTGCCGAACCACTTGATCTTACTAGTGTCATGTGGAGGTTAGAGCCTCTCTCAGCCGATACTGGGTGAAGACAGGGTATGCCCTGAGCACACACAACCTTTCATACTCACATAAACACTTAAGGGCAATTTGGAACAGCCAATCGGCCTAATGTGCATGTTTTAGGACTGTTGGAGGAAACCAGAGTCCAGTACCTGGAGGAAACTCATATAAAGACGGAGAGAACATGAACACAGAAATGCTCTTACCAAGCCCGGGACTTTGAACCCAGGACCTTCTTGCTGTGGAGTGGACATGCTAACCACTACACCAGCATGTTGTGCCACAAATAATTGTATCACCGCAAAGCATAGGGGATACTATGTTTTCTTGATAACACTCTAGCAGTGCCGGTTCTTTATGGATTTAGGTTATATTTATTTTGAATGGTCCATACAGCACACCCTACCTTCCTATCGAAACTGGGTCACCTTGACCTATTTTTCAAGGTCGCAGAGGTCAATTCATCAAAAATGCCCGTTAACACTCACAGGCTGCAGTTGACCACACTTGCAGTTGATACACCTAATGTTCTGTGACAAGAACGCATTTCTGGTTGTTTTAGTAGTTACTACATGAGAACACAAGCACAAAAAAGCACATTAAATGATACTTTTATGGTTTACGTTTTTATTTTCAATCATGTAATTATGACAGACGCAAGTGAGCTCCATGAGCGAGTGCATAAGCATTGGGTGACGTTCACGCATTTGTTTTCTGAGCCGCTTAATCCTAATTCGGGTCACGGGGAGGCTGGTGCCCATCTCAGCCGGCTCTGGGCAAAGGCAGGGTACACCCTGAACAGCTCAGTTTTCGTATATATTACATGGAAACTGTAATGAGATTAGAGTTCTAGTATATATTATGCAGAAACACAAACACAAAGCAAACCAAAACAAGATTCATATGATTTATTTTTCACTGTAAAGCCTGATAATGATGACTCACTTGTTCCAAGACAAACCACGAGTCAGCCACTTGGCTTCAAGCAATATCCTCTCAGGATAATTTCTTGAGGTAGCATACCATAAATATGATCTCACTATTACCAAGTAGTATATACTAATCAATTTTACTCACCTCACCTGTCAATCTTCTTGCTGCTGTATAATGTTAGAGTTTTACAGTTTGAGTTATTTATACTGTATATTTTTACTGCAGTACATTACTTGACGCAGTATAAATATAGAAACAGTACTAAAATAAATCCAGAAATTCACAATACCCACAATTGTTTATATTATCATTATGTGATATGCGTCGTATTTTTTTTTACACATTATCATACACGAACGCAAAAATGACAGACATGATTTACAGCATATTCAGCAAGCAGGGGGAACAGCTGAAGGATATCAGACCACGTCCAAATCCATAATCTAGTTAAGCAACCCCAAGATCTCGAGCTAGGATAACGAAAACAGGTCTTGGATTCATTTCTTGGCCTTAACTGTAATAATTTGCAAAACCTTACCAACATGACAAAACAGAAATAAAAGCAACTTTACAGAATATATTATGCACTGCAAATATTATCCATCCATCCATTTGCTGAACTGTTTAATCCTACTAGGGTCACGGGGACATCTCAGCTGACTCTGGGTGAAGGCATCTCTGTGGATATTATGTAAGATCGAATATAAAGAAGGACAGATATGATTAAAGGTAGGAGGTCAGATCCAGGAGGTGAAGTCTGGGAGTGGGGGACCGGAAGGGAGTATATGACTTTTTTTTGCATTTAGAAGGAAACTATGTTCAATGCAAGCATGTTAAAGTGACTTTGTGTAAACAAAACATAAAGGTTTTATGTAGATATGTAACTGGCCCTTTTCATTTATTTATGCAGTAATAGTATGAAGGGTACTATGAGTTCTGGCCATGGCACAGTATGCATGCAGCACCAACAAGGTGACATTTCCTAATGACAAAAGATAGCAACAGCAGCACTTCTTTGTCCCACTCAGATTTAATCGATGTGGACAGGAGTCTGCATAAACAGGTCAGCAGAAAAGTAGGTCAACACAGAAGGGAGGGACTGAGCGATGGGATGGATGGAGGGTGAGTGGAAGCAAGGGAGCGGTTGTGCATTGTAAAAAGAGGCTTCTGTGAAAGAACTGTTTGAGTACAGCAGGAGCTCTCACATTACCTGGCTTGTTCCACTGAGCCTGCGGTTGTAGGTCAGTGGAACAGGCCAACGCTGGGGGACAGAGACAGACAGAGACAGAAAGAAATGGAGTGAAATGCGCATAAAGAGCCTACAGTTTGAGCTTCATCTGTAACATTCCTTGATCTTTTTCAAGGTCTGGAGAAGAAGCCACAGCATTGCTGTCATTTATTGCTGACAAACATTTAAACTTGAAGAATTAAACACAAGACCTGCCTTTGCTTTATAAAGCAGCATTCGTACAGGTATAACTGTATGATTACTGTGTTATTACACAGTAATAATAATTGTGTGTTATTACAACCACAAATTCCTGCATCATATAGTAATTGAAGTCTGTTGAGTTTTTACACCTGGGCGCATCAGGCCAGAGATTACCTGTAGTGTGAAGCGACTAGAAGATCACCTCCTCCTGGATGGGACACTAGTCCCTCGCAGATTACCTTCCTAGCATTTTTACTGGTACCCATTTATCATGCTGGGTGGGCAAAGACATACTTGTGGTTAAGAAGTCCTCTTGCCCAGGGTTCTTAGCATAGTGGGGGGGGGGGTGTCCTAACAGGGATTCAAACCCATGACCTTTCAAACAAGAGTCCAGCACCTTAAGGCACATTTCATATACTATTAACATGCTAATCTTTACTATGTACCATACAGCATTGAAAATCCATATAAACGCAGTTGTACAACTGTATATTTGTTTTCTGAAATACTACTTGTGCTGTGCATGTTTGTGTGTTCTAGGTATTCATCATGATTTGGGTAAATCTGTTTACACAGTAACATTATGGGGACTTATCGCCCTTATGGGGACAAAACATGAGTCCTCATATCATTAATTATTAACATATAAGGTGAGAGCATGTTTTAGGGGCGGCACAGTGGCGTAGAGGTTAGCATGTCCGCCTCACAGCAAGAAGTACCCTGCCTTCAACCAGTGTTGGTGTGTGTGTGTGTGTGTGTGTGTGTGTGTGTGTTTGTGTGTGTGTGTGTGTGTGTGTGTGTGTGTGTGTGTGTGTGTGTGTGCGCGTGCCAGGAGTGAACCTCCCATGGAGAGACTGCAGTATTTTCTTCAGGGTTAGCCAGAACTGCTCTCATGTCTCCTCCAAGCCCACTATGAACTCAGCTGGCTCTGCTTCTCACTTGGAGCTGTCGCCTAAACATCACTCTGAGTGAAGTTAACAATGACCTACAAATCAATACCACTAAAGTTCACCAGTTCACTAAAGTAATAATGCTGCGTTCTGAATCAGTTGTAATGCATTTATCTGCCAGCAAGCCATAGGATATGGTTTTCTTTACTATAAATATTTCATATTTATGGATGTCTTGCCACATCAGTCAGAGCTCAGAGTGCATTTTATTCCATTACAAGCCAATTTGAGTGGATTCGCTTACATTGTTTTGAAATGACGTTGCTGAAAAAAAATCTAAATGAGCTTCAGAAATACATCGCTTAAGCTTTCTGTTAATTTTCACATGTACGTAGCACTCGTTCTATGAACCGCACCCCATTTCAACATTGTATAAGGAACTGTCTTTGCTAAATCTATAACAGTAACATAGAGCACAGTATAAATACAGTCCTGTACTAAATGTTTAGGCAAATGCTGCAGAGCAAAGAAGGTGTGTATTTAGATAGAAATCCATTCATTTATTTTCTGAACCGCTTAGACCTGATTATGGTCATGCGAGGTATACCCTGGACAGCTTGCCAGGCCATTGCAGGGCAGAAACATGCTGACGGCAATCCAATAGCCTACTCGTGGCGGTTCTCTCACAACAGACAGTGAGAGACAGCGCTGGCCTTTGATAACCCAGTTAGCTGCACTGGGGTACATAATTATATTAAATGTTTCTACATAAATAATTCTATAAAGCACAGTAAACACTAATAAATGCACCAAAGTCACTGTTTGGTGTGACGGCCTTCACTTTAGAAATATGGTCTCAGGTGCAGTTTGTAGGACGGCACAGTGGTGTAGTGCTCAGCACATCTGTCTCACAATAAGAAGCTCCTGTGTTTGAGTCATGCTGTGTTGAGGTAGCAAGTTCTTCCAAAGCTTGGGTTTTCTCCAGGTACTCCGGTTTCCTCCTACACTCCAAAGACATGCACATAAGGCTAATTGGCTGTCCGAAATCACCCACAGGTGTGGATGTGAGTGTGAATGCTTGTATGTGTTGGAACTGGGATAGTCTGGTGTGGTGTTCAGGGTGTACACCGTCTTTGCCCAGTGTCAGCTGAAATCGGCACAACCTTCAAGCGACCCTAGTAGAAGGATTAAGCGGTTCAGAAAATAAGTGAGTGAGGTAGAGTTTGTGCGGTTGTACAAGGTTTTTACTGAGCGTCTTCCAGAACCAGCAACAGTTCTCCAGGAGATTTTGACAGTCACTGTTGCTTCTTTATCTGCATGCAATACCCAGCAGCCTTCATTATGGACAAAACCTTTTTTTCATGTAATATTTAAATTTGCTCTGGAATTCTCAAAGGTTTTTGAAATAACTTGCTAATGTATAAATCATAAAATAACAATCTATAGTTTAAGCAAAGCTTATAGAACAAATGAAGGGTGCCTAAAACTTTTGCACAGTGCTGTATATGTGCCCAGTACGCTCTGGATAGGTACCAAATCCACCATGACAAAAGGAATGAAAAGGACGACTAAATTAAGATGTTTTGAAACACTTATTCTTTCCTGGGCTCTGCTGATGAATAGAAAACAACATACCAGGTGACACAAGAACATTGCGTTACTGTGATTAATGTTACTTCCGTGAACTTGATACAGGTATTAAATGGCATGTACAGAATGCCCCAACTGTTGCTGATAACCTATTCCATATGTCAGTCTCCTGAAATGGAATTCAAACTGACTGAGCAAGTCATTATTGAAGTTCAGTACACTGTAGAGAATTCAGTGAAAACATTCAGTTCATTAAAAATAATCAATATTTATGAGAGCATTTTGTTGTTGTTGTTCGTCCTATCAGACGCCGAACTGCAATTAAAACTATTATTTGTATATAAATAAGCATTTTATTTAAATCTGGTTCCCTCACTCACCTTAATCCTATTAAAACCACAGCCAACACTAGACGAATACGATTACACCCTGAACAGCTCGCCAGACCTTGCAGGGCAACACACAACCCTTCACACTCATACTCACACCGAGGGTCAATCTGGAACAGGTAAGTAGTCTGTGCATGTCTTTGGACCATATGAGGAAACTTGTGTACCGAGAAACCCATGCAAACATGGGGAGAACATGCAAACTCCACACCAAAATGCCCCAGGTCAGAAATGGAACCCAGGACCATCTTACTGTGAGTCGGACGTGTTAACTACTATGCCACCGTGCTGCCAGTATAGCAACCAAATCAACAGAAATTGGTGTTTGGCTGAAAAAAGTACAGCATTAGCTGAAAACCACATTTTACCATAATGCACCTGTGGCTATTAAATGAAAGTAGGTCAGAAAGTACAAGAACTGACAAGGGCGATGGGAGGGCACCGTAAGAACAAGAGGGAGAAAAGAAAGCTGGAAGAATGCAAAACGAGAATCGGGGAGGAACTTAACAAGGTGGAGCAAGTTGAAATGTGTCACTACTGCTTAAAAAAAACACGTGTGCTATTTATTACTGTTGCTTCCTTCCTTTTGTCACTCAGCTGGTCACACGTAATCACAGGTCAACCACTTCCATGCACACACGTTTTATCTAAGATTCGGTGCTTATAGTGGATTCAATAGTCACAATGGTCACATTTAATGGCATGTATTAATTTAATGATAAGGGGTGGTATGCACAGGTATAGTCCAAATCTTCTAAGAATTCCTTATTTACAGTTAGCGTATACACACACACACACACACACACACACACACACACACACACACACACACACACACACACACACACATATATATA
>JAOUQZ010000024.1:14813998-14827838 GCA_028564935.1 Neosilurus hyrtlii | reverse complement strand
GGGGGAGAGAGAGAGAGAGAGAGAGAGAGAGAGAGAGAGAGAGAGAGAGAGAGGAGAGTGATTAGTGCTTTTAATAGAGCAGCATTGGTTGGTATTTAAGCTATGTATGCAATATTTATATGTAATTACACATACACACCCCGGTAAAGGGCTGGTGTCTGAGTGTTATATTCAAGCGCATAACAAAAACATCCCACTGATTGCATGAAGGGTTACGTGTATCTGGAGCCAATACAGATATAATGACTTCCTGCTACAGAAATAAAGCAATAATATGATAAAATGCTACCGTCCTTGTAAACACTACATGGGTCCTCCGCCCTGTGATGATTACTGATAAAGGAACCTAATCTTTTATTCACCACTAAAGGAGGAGCTCTGATTCACTGCATAATGATTTGTCTGTGAAGGAGTAAAGACAGAACGACTGAACAGCTCTTACTCCTAAACCCTCAACTTCTGACCTCAATCATAATGAAAGGCTTCAGGTATAACTATATTTAACTATGGTCCCAATCTAGTTTTGGAATATGCAAACAGGAATGATTGATGGTCTGTCCAGACTACAGGGTATGTGAATAAACCTGTTAGCCTTACTTTGGGCGTTGGCTGCTAGGTGGCTGCCCATTTAGGGCCTCTCAGTGTTGGAAGGTCGTGACTGGCTCAGAGCCGAGGCTGAAAATCCCACTGACCTGCCAAAAAAATGAGTCAGACCTTTCCACCCAGACACACCGATCACAGTGGAATGTTAGTGTCTCTATCTCCTTTTCTTTTTCCCGGCACTGTTGTGCTGCCTCTTTTGTGCTACTAAAATTGCACAGGCTTCTGTTCTTACTGTTCATTCATTCAAGCAGCCGAACCGCTTAATCCTACTAGGGTCACGGGGAGGCTGGAGGCTATCTCAGCCGACTCTGGGAGGTGGGACAGCATGCCAGTCTGTCTCAGTGCACACACACAACCATTCACACTCACACTCACACCTAGGGGCAATTTGAAACAGCTAGTTAGCCTAACATGGGATTGTCCACGGGTTCCATAGTGGCCCCGTGCCAACTGCCTTCATACATTTATTTCCTGTTAATAACCCAACTAGGACCCATATAGGGAACCTATCCAGGCTTGCTAAATTAGGTGCACTTAGTTACTCAAGTGGACCCCAGTTACAATGCCTATCACAGCCAATTAGAGCCAGTGTAGTCAAGGTATTACCAAGATGAGGACCACATACACAGCTGACACTACAGAACCCTGGATAATATCATATGGGAACTATTTTACCCACATGGGTCCCATATACAAGTGCTGTCTGGGTTTGAATGGTGGGAGAAAACCAGAGGACCCAGAGGAAACCTAGACAGAATAAAATCCACAAAGAAAGTCCCTTGGTTGTGATTTAATCCCTGAACCTTCTTTAAACTGAAACTATATCTGAAATTATTTTCTCTGAATTTTAACCCATCCAAAGTGAGCACACACACATAAACAATGAGCACACACACTCGGAGCAGTGGGCTGCCACACACATTGGGGGCATCTGGAGAGCAGTTGGGGGTTAGGTGCCTTGTTCAAGGGCAGTTCAGCCATGAATGTGGAGGAAGGGAAGGTGGAACTCACTCCCCCACATTTCTCCTGCTGTGAACCAGTGACCGCTTCTCTAACCATTAGGCTACGACTGCCCCAACAGGCTACGGCTGGGAACACCTTGAACAGCTTGCAAGTCCATCACAGTGTCAACACACAATCATTCACACTCACGTTCACACCTCGGGCCAGCTTGGAACAGCTTGTCTTTGGGCTGTGGGAGGAAACCAGAATACCTGGAGGAAGCCCAGGCGAGCACGTGGAGAATGTGCCAACTTCACACAGAAATGTCCTAGCCGAGCTCAAAAAGTCAGGCCCATCTTGCTATGACGTGCTAACCGCTACACCACCCCAAAGACATAATCATATGCCCATCAAAGACAGGCAGCCTATCCAGTGTGTATCCTGCCTCTACAAGGGACTGGCTCAAGCTCATCTCCAGGTAACCCACATCTGACAAGTGGTGTAAAAAGAAATTAATGAATGAAGTCCTGCAGTTTGCTAATGAGATACAGTAGGATCAGACGGTAAACAAAATATTATGTTCTGTACAGCAAGCCAGTATATTCTGCGAAATAAACCCAGACTGTGTGATGCAGGATTCTGACACAAAGTGGCTATCTGTACAGAACACTGTTTAGTTCACCAGATTATTGGATGTAGAATGCTGTTATTGACAAATAAGAATCAATTACCCTAATAAATCAATAACTCAACAAATCTCAAACCTAAGCAGGAGGTAATACAACAGAGTATCAAAGAAAAATGTTTAGTTCCAAATGCCGATCCTAGAGAGGATCAAAGGAAACACGAGCGACACCGTTACCCTTGAGATTTCCTGGAGGTGAATTAAGAGTCCAAGGACAACACAGAGAGCATGTTATAGTTACTTGGGCATAAAACTTCATATCCATGCTGCCCCCTTGTGATCATTTAAAGCAAACTCAGCCTACACATCAACTACATGCTTTCTCATGGCTCATTCAACACTCAACAGCTTAATCCTACAAGGGAGGCAAGAGCCTATCTCAGCCGACACTGGGCAAAGGTGTTTGTACATCCTGAACAGTCCGCCGGACCATTGCAGGGCAACAAACACACCACTATTCAGACTCACATTCCCACATAGGGGCAATTTGGGACAGCCAATTAGCCTAATGTGCATGTCTTTGGAGTGTGGGCGCTGGAAACCAGAGTACAAGGAGGAAACCCATGCCAGCACAGGGCGAACATGCAAACTCCATAGAAAATGCCCTTGCCGAGCCTAAGACTCGAGCTCAGGACCTTCTTTCGGTGAGGCAGATGTGCTAACCGCTACACCAACACTACATGTCGAATGTGTTCACAGTGATATTCTTATTCTCATCTCTTCACCAGATGTAGGTTTAATAAATACAGGTGTCATTCAGCACAGACAGAAGGTTAAAAGTGTCATGTAATTCTTTATTGATGGACACACACACACACACACACACACACACACACACACACACACACACACACACAGAACTCCACCATCCCCCATGGGTTAGGTGTGTTAATGATTACATAATAGATAAGAGCATGTAAGAGAGATCCTGTTTCTCCCTCAGTACTGCTGACATGAACCATTACATACACCAGCAGTATCATATTCTTGATCGTAGCGTATGAAAGCTTTATAGCTTTGGCTTCATATAATCAAGTGTTTGTCCAAATGTATTGGAAAAGCAAAGCCATTTCTTTGTTTTTGCTTCACATTCAATGCGATCAGGTGACATATATTGGTGGTGTCGTTGTTAGCACATCCATCTCACAGCAAGAAGGTCCTGGGTTCGAGTCCTGGGATTGTCGAGAGCATTTTTCTGTGGAGTTTGCATGTTCTCCTCGTGTGGCTTCCTCTCGGTACTCTGATTTCATGCTCACATTAGAATAAGTGTCTGTTCCAAATTGCCCTTAGGTGTGAGTGTGAATGGTCGTGTCTATGTTAGATCCGCTATTGGCTGGCGAGCTGTTCAGGGTGTACTCCACCTTCACCCAGAGTCAGCCGAGCTAGGCTCCAGCCTCCCAACAACCCTAGTAGGATAAAGCGGATTGACAAATGAATGAATGCACTCAGGTTTGAGATTAAATGATGAATGTGAGACGACAGATCAGCATGTCAGTTTCATTTCTGGATATCTCGACATATATCTGGATATCTATGGTAAACAACATAGAATACGGCACCTTTTGTATAAACACACCCTTTTTTCAGTGATCTAAAATCTCAGAGCCTGTGACTGACAGGATATCATTGTATGCAGTGTACTAACAACCATACTTCAAATAGGTCAGCCAATAAAAACAACAACAGCTGATTTCCTCACCAACTTAAAAGACTTTTAAGTACCTATCGTGCTGAAGGGCGGGTGGATTGGGCGTGCTTCCTACCCTGGGCAGCATACACCCAGAACTCTCTGCTCCACTATACACTATATATACTGATCAAAAACTAGTAGGTCTGTTCCTATCTCAGACTAATAGAGTGCAGAACAGTCAAGTTCATACCATGAAGCATTAAGCCAGACGAGGTATCGTGAGTGGGATTTGTACATCAAGAGGGACAGAACGTCATCCTCCAATGATATCCTGCTGTCTTGAAGTGCAAAATCCACTTAAAACTTCTCACCCTGGTCACTATCTTATTGATGTAGACATACTAAAGTATTTCAGGGGTCCCTGCGGCTAACTGCAAATGCCACTCTCACAAAAGCTTCACACTGGTTATGCTGATGAATGACATCACGCAGCATGCTGACTCGGGAATGTAACTGGTTGAACCTGCTTCATTCTTTTACTATAGAAACTATCCTGGAATCTTTTTCGATTGACCCATATATGTATATGTAACATTCCAAAAAAAAAAAAAAAAATCATGAATAATCTCCCCAAACCTGTTTAAAATTTTATTTTAATCTTTAGAGAGGAGCTACATAAGCAGCATGTAGAATAAGCCAGTGAAATGCTATGGACTGCAGAGTGGAATAAAGTGAAAAATACAGTACACTATAATACAGTATTGATTAGTGTAGAATTTCTGTTTCAAATTTGTTACTCAACTCAAAAAGGTGTTTCTGATTCTCCTAAAAATAAATAATTAGATACTACACAACAATTCTCTACTTTAAGTCTACCTTAAACAGCAGAGTAAATGAATACATCTGTGGTTAGAAACAAGAAAATATATCTCGACAATAACTGCACATAAATTTAACATTAGTTTAAAGATATCTATAATAAGTAAATAATAAATAGTCATCAGCGGCAGTATGATTTGCTCTAAAGGCAGGAACAAGTGGATGAAAGTGCATGACATTTCAGTGCAGTTGTTAAAAATTATTGCAACTGCAGGTTAGAGGTCTATCAATCTACAGCGTGATGGTGAAATGCCACTGTGTCAGTCAGTGAAGTTCCTTTATCTCACGTGCACACACACACACACACAGAAAAACACACCCACTCAATATCACCGTGAGAAAGGAACAGTGTGACCTTAATGAGTGTCTCCGACACTATATATCTACTTTAAATGCAGGCCATAACATCTTACCTACACTACGAACTGTGACCTTGCTGCATACACAATATGATCATCGAAATGGCAAGCGTTTCTACAAAGACACCGAAAAGCTTAATGAACATCAGATTTGTGGTTAAAAAAAGAAGAAGAAAAAAAATATATTGGTATAAACATGACCTTTGACCCTAAATGTTACTGTAATGCCTACATGTTATAAACAATCAGCTATACTGGCAGTTCAAAACATATGCTAGCTTTATAGCGTTAGCATTAGCCATGTTTTATAATTATAAACAGAGTGGATCCAAAAGAAGTATCTTGAAGGTAAGTTATACTTTGAGAAAATATACAATAAAGTTCTTGATCATGTATTTTAATCTGGTATGCAAAGACTGTAACAGTCAGGTGACGGTTACGCTTAGGTTGACAGAAACTGACAGCGAAACTGAAGTCATGTTATGAGTGTGTGCAAGCTGCATTTTATACATTTCACACTGTCGCTGACGTGATTGTGTCTCAGGCAGAGAAGACTTGTGGGGTTAGGAATCTTAGTACTACAGCTCAGTACATGCAGTACTGTATAAATATAACCATGTGTCCTCCTCAGCTCTTCCTGAAACGGTGATCAGCTGTGATAGAAGAAGTTATCTTATATTATTAATAATATATTAGAAAGAATATTTGTCAAGTAGCAAATATCTATTATCAGATATGATAAGTCTGCTCGACTATAAATATCTATACATACATACTATGAACATTTCATACATGAGAACTGAAACCATAACAAGTTCAGTGGCATTTCAGTGTTGTGAAGATTTTTAAGCAATTTAAATTCTTTTTTATCACGAGTTCTCCTGAGTGATGTTATTTCGAAGACCGCCCTGCTGACATCGATGCCGAGCGTGCGAGTTGTTTCCGCTGGCCTTGTGGACACTGGCGTAACACAAACTCATAGTCGGCTGTTGTAGACATGGCATAGAAGACGTTGGCTTTGTCTGGAATGATAAGCTCTGAAAACATAAAATGAATTCATTAGGAATAACGGTAACAGGACATTAACTCTTTTTTTAGAGAGGCTTAACACTCACCTTTGCCTTGAGGCAACACCTGGACAAGACTGAAGTCCTGTACACTGGCGTTTTCCAGGTTGTGTTTCTGTAGAGCTCTCTCGATCACCTGGGCTGTTTTCTCCTGACTAGTCACCTAAGAAACATCATGTCAATGAATACACACACCATCACTCCTTTAGATTATTGGGTGGAATTTCTATAATGTAATGTATTTTTTTAATGCTTACTAGCTCTGTCAGTCACAAAAACAGCATCCAGGTGCAACTAACATCATACATCATTACATCATGCCAAAAGCTCACATTAAAAAGGGTTGGTTGTTATGTCATTCACTTTGAATGCTTCAGATGATAATTAGAAGAAATCACGTCGAAACCAACAAACCTGGTGCCAAACTATACAGCTCCCACAAAGTATTCACCCAATTCATATTTATGTATATTAAATCTTTTTTTTTCTCTGCATATTTTGCAGTGGAAACAAGAGTACTGGGAGAGTGCAAACCTCTGCCAAGCCATCAACATTAAGCACATAGCACCCCCTACTGGGCCTGCTGTACAACCACACTTCAAAAAAATAATATGTCCCATATTTACAGCCACGATTGCACTTCTGTCAGTTTGTACTTTAGTACTTTTTTGTGGCTACACATGCCTATATCTCAAGAAATGCTTGTTATATCACCATCAAATTTCAGGGTAGTAACTTGAGACCAAAGGCTAAAACAAAATTAGAAACGGTCACTGTAGATCAAGTTCAAGGTCAGAAAAAAGGGCACCGATTGTTTGCTATGGCTAGGTAGCGGCTAGCGCGATTCCCCCATCGGAAGCCTCTAGTAAGTTTAAATTGCTGCCAAATGCGCAACCTGGGTAAGATCCGGATAAAAAATTGGTGCAACATTAAAGCTTCTGATCTTGAATATGCATAGGGTGCATCCCAAAACCATTGTTTACTCATCAATCCTCGCTTTCTATCTTTGCTGGCCATCCCAATACACTTTGCTTGCCGTTGCTCCTTGTGACACTTCAGAGGAAATTACTTCTCATTTTTCTTAAAACATACTTTCCCGAGTACACACTCCTCACATCGGTTTCTCACATCCCTCCATATTTCCTCATTGGTGGGGACTAAGACACAAGTGAGGGAATCGAGGATGCGATTTA
This sequence comes from Neosilurus hyrtlii, assembly GCA_028564935.1. Lineage (NCBI taxonomy): Eukaryota > Metazoa > Chordata > Actinopteri > Siluriformes > Plotosidae > Neosilurus > Neosilurus hyrtlii. Next base: position 14,820,480 of record JAOUQZ010000024.1, on the reverse strand, counting down.
AGTAGTTTGGAATAAACCCGTAGCAAGTTTCATTCAAATTGAATGTTTTTTGACAGTGATACAATTTTTTTATTTGTTCATTTTTTGTGATGTCATCAGTGCTTGGATTCTTGAAGTGTGCTGCAATCACAGGAAGCATGGATGGAGCCAGGATTGTATGACACATATAAGGACCTAAAGGTTCTATTTAGCCAGACATCTGCATTCAGGGCAGAAATATCTGTTCCAGCTGGACAAACACCAGGACAAAAACTACAGAGAAATGGTTTTTGTGTTTTGGAATTGAGTCAAAACCCAGGGAAAATTCGCTGGAAGCACTGTACATTTAAACAAGTTCAAGATGTCTCACTCATTTTAATAAGAGTTAGCTGGACTCTACAATCCAAAAAAGTTCAGTCCTTCATTTCCCTTTATCCTCCACATTCCGCCCAGGCTCCAACACCTTCATTCTAGTGTCAGTAGACATGTGTCCTTGTTCTGATGTGGGTGGATTTGGTGGTCCATATCATTGATTTCTTTCTTCCATTACATAGGCAGAGGCACATAAACTGAATTTAACCGCCTGGGTAGATATTTTATTGACAGCTACCAGAATGTGAGGAAAAACGCCATATATTAACCCCATGACAAGACGTTTAGTTTGCATGAGGATTATCTGTGCTGGAGACACTGGAGTACCCAAACTCTGTTCCCAACACCTATTGAAAGTTAATCATTCATTCATTTTCTGAACCACTTAATCCTAATTAAGGTTTGGGGAGCCAACTCTGGGCGAGGGCAGAGTACACCCTGGACAGTTCACAAGGCATTCGCAGGGCAGAAACATGACGGCAACCAAATGGCCTACTCTTTATGAACGACTGCAATGGTTCTTATACATGCCTCTCACCACTGACAGTGAGAGACACGGCTGGCCTTTGATAACCCAGTTAGCTGTACTGGGGGGACAGCACTGACCACCCGGTGATAGTGGGACTTGAACCATAGACCTTCAGATCAATAAGCCCTATTGAAAGTTTAGTACATTAAATGTATCTTATGAAAAACATGTCATGTACAGCAAAAACTAAAAATAAAACTAAAAAAAAATATTTTAACATACATGTTTAGCCCTGTTGGTTAATCTACTAGCCTCCTGTATGATAAAACTCTTGTATGTTGACACACATATCATTGTGTTTACATTATTTTTTGATTCAATTGCCAAACCGCTTAATCCTATTAGGGTCACGGAGGCTGGAGCCTATCACAGCCGACTCTGAGTGAAGGCAGGGTACACCATGAATAGCTTGCCAGTCAATCACAGGGCCAACACACACACGCACACACACACACACACACACAAAACACACAACCATTTACACTCACACCTAGAAGCAATTTGGGATAGCCAATTAGCCTAGTTTTTGAACTGTGGGAGAAAACCAGAGTACCTGGAGGAAACCCATGCAAGTACGGGAAGAACATGAAAACTCCACACAAAAACGCCCTCACCGAGCACAGGGCTTAAACCCAGAACCTTCTTACTGTAAGGCAAACGTGTTAACCACTACACCCCGATGCAGCCCCCACAGCCCCCACATTATACACTGAATGTCATATGTTCTGTCCATGGACACACCTCAGTTTTGTGCTGAAAACATCTAATGTTCCAACATGAGTCCCTATATTGTAGTACTGGTTCATTACTTATTAAGCAAAAGTTTTCTGGCTTCTCAGTACTCACCAGGATGCTCTTGTACATGTTGCCATTGTTTCCGCTCTCTATGCTGATCCTAATGATGCAGGAGTCAGCCATCTGCTTGTTGTACAGAGGCAGTGCAGTCATGGAAACTGAACGTTTATGTCCGGGCTTAGACGGAGTTAACAAAGTGGGTGGTAGAGAGAGTATGAGGTCGGCCTGGGAGCTGGTGGAAGAGCTAGAAGAGCCCGTGGGTGAAGAGGAAGAACTGCCGTCAGTCATGTTTTGGCAGGAGCTCGAGAGCGACTACACAGAGAAAGAGGAAAGTTATATGAATGGAAAAGATGAAAGGAGACACTTGAGTTCTTTTATTATCTCATCACTGCAGACAAAATGAACTTAAGAAACCAAGTGTGCTGCAATGTTTAAGAGTTCAAGACGGCTGACATTTCGATGGCTTGATTCAGAAAGGTATTCTAATGCCTTCAAGTAAAATTTCGATGTAAAACCTCTCAAGTGTCTTCAATCGCTTGTATATACACCAAAACCATAGTTTTCCATTTCAACTTCTAAATAAGGTACCATAGCAAAATGAATATCACTCACAATTTAAAGAACTTAGGTGCATCTTAGGTGATTCTTTCTGAGTGGGTCTTAAGTACTGCGCCGTGCACTTGAGAAACAAGTATGAGAGTGACTGTGACGGCTGACTTACTGAGATAACTGTGCTTTGCTCAAGTGCTGATAACTAAGAAAACAGCTCTCAGTCAAGTAGCAGGAGCCAAGTTAATATGACAACTGCTTAATACCAGAGCGCGAGGTCTGTACAGAGAAATCTCAGCACAAGGTCTTTAACCCTTAAGGGTCCAGGTTTGATTTTACCTTTATATCTTTTTTAACTCAACCTCACCTGAGTGACCTTAGAGTTACTTTTTTATTTTGACATTCTGTATTAACACATTGGACCTAAAATAATGCAAAAAACACAAAATCCAAGTAGAAAAAAGGTTTGGTTTTTTTACTGTGAAAAACACAAACATGTTTAACGAACCATTTTAGTAGCTTAGAATGCTATAAAAATTATAAATGGTAGAATATACATTGTAAATTTAAAAAACTGTGTACAAATTTAGCACTGACATTTCCAGGGTGTGTTTACTAAAATTTCCTGGTAAGGTTGGCGTTCACGGGAGCATTGATGTGTGGAATATTATGCCTTTTAATAGCCAACACGGCATCAGCTTCAGTTTCCTTTGTTATGTTCGAGTTTTCCGGTTTTCAGTATATTTCATGTTCGCAATCTTTTCTTTGCCTTACACTCTTTTGCTTGGCTTGCACTTTGTTAGCCAGCACCATATGTTTCCTTGTTTCTGTCTGAGCTATGCTTCCCCTATTTCTTGGGTTGCCAGTCCACAATAAACTCATCTTGTGTATGCATTCTGTCTCCAAGTTTATTTGTGACAGGAAACTTTTGGCTTGTTTCCCTTGCTGTGGAAACTGCTACAGTTCATAGAGGACAGTGCAGCTAGCTAATGACTCACTTGCATGGCAATCCATGCACCAGTCCATAAGTGACTTATTTCCCGTGCATTGACCAATCAGACTGAGTGTACTGTTGTTGCCATATAATAAAATGAAGTACATTCCAGAGTCAATCCCAGTTAAGACGTTACTGCTTGTCATGTAAACAAGAGACATCATAATGAATGTTCTGAATCTTAAAATTATGAGACAGATATGTGGTGCACTCTAAAATGTAAGATGTTAGTTGACGAGTATGGGTGTTTATTTCATACCTTTGCTTCAAGAGGAGATGACTGATTTGTGGAGAGATCCTCCATTTCCGAGCTGCTGGATCCAGAAGATGAGACGCTAATCTCGTCAGCATTCTTTTTGGAGCTATCAGTCACATTCAAGAGGCTGCAGAAGATGTACGCATACAGTGTGAGATACTGTCTCATGTACTGAATGTCTTGCTGTTACATAAATCAAAAGATGCTTATCTGTGAATGTAGACACTCACGAAGTGAGCATTTTGGTGAGCGAACGGTGATTCGAGGCTGTATTGTTGGATGGTGAACAGTTGTCAAGTGGAGGCTCCAGCTGTCTGGACAACTCATAACTGAGGGCATATATAGAAATAATGATGTTTATGAAGTTTATACTATAATATACATTCATGCAGTCATGTGGCCGCAGCACAATTCATAGCATCATACGGGTAACATTTATCGTGTAATCAACTATTAGAATGGGAAAAGATGTGATCTTAGATATTTTGATCAGGGCATGTTAGTTGGTGCCAGACAATCCTGTTTGAGTATTTCAGAAATCTGAAATAAAGCACTAAATGTCCATGCAGTTCTGCAGGTGGAATTCCATTTTTTGTGAGAGAGCTCAGGGTAAAGGAAGCCTACGACAAACAAGCTTTACAACTGTGGTGAGGTGAAAAGAATGTGAGACCACACAACATATTAAACCTCGAGGTGGATGTGCTACAACAGTCAAATACTACATTCCAGTCATGTCATCTGGGCTTTCTCTAATCTACAACTGGTTTGGTGAGGCGATGCTCACTGTAACTGCAAATTATCGGTCTAGACTGACAAGCCTGATGGCAGTGGATGCTCAATGGCCTCTTGAGTTCGGGGATTCAAGCTCCAGTCCCACCAAAGTGCCACAGTGGAAGTCTCACCTCTCCTGGTCCGTGAGCAGCTTGTGATGTTGTAGCCAGGCTGCAATCTGAGGCTGGTTTGGTAAAGTGTACTGAGCGCAGGATGCTTGGAGCTGACGGATTTGCCATAGAATCTCATACTCCTGCAAAACAAGTGTATAGAGTAGAGAACAGCCACTGGTGAGGAACATGGCGAGGAGCCAGGGTAACATCTAGCTTCACCACAGCACAAACAAGCGGTCATGAAATTGGAACGTTACAGAAGTTACAGTCAAACTAGATAAATGTTTTACATATAAGTGGTGAAACCTCTTCCTACACTTTCAGTATGGGATATTGGAGCTTAGTGTTCGGCTATATAGCTTTTTAAATGGAACAGCAGGACAATTTCTCAGTCAAAAGAGATGATCAAATATTATTTCTACCAAAGGCTAAAGCCACACATTAGGCTAACTGGCTGTTCCAAATTTCCCCTAGGTGTGAGTGTGAATGGTTGTGTGTGTTTTGCCCTGCAATGGTCTTGCTGTTCAGAATGTACCCCGCCTTCGTCCAGTGTTGGCTGAGATAGGCTCCAGCCTTCTCACGACCCTAACAGTCGGTTCGGAAAGTGAGCTAGTGAGTGAGGGGTTGTCAATTGTAAATAATGAATTGTGCATTCAGTGACAAAATGACGCCTTTAAAAACATTCATATATATACTTTGTCTATATCGCCCAGCCCTGCTGGAGGATTTTCCATTACATCAGAATAACCTTATCACTAAAAGCACACAAGTGTGTAATCTTAACTTGTGCAGCGTAACACCCAAGTCAGTCCTAAGAAAAAGCCAGAAACTCACCCTCCTGCGCTTCTCGAAATTTATGAAGTCACACTGTTTGAAAGAAAGAATAAATTGGTAATTAGATGCTTGTAAGAAAAGGAAACTTCATAATATAGTTTCCTGCTACTAACATTCTACTGTAGTTTATCCATCAGCCCCTGTTTTTAAACTGACAGCTCTAGGCAACATGATCACTCATGAGAAAACTGACAAGCTTTGAGACATTACCTCCGCAGTATCAGGCAGGGCTGTATCCAGCATGGTGAGCACAGTGAGGTACGTTCCCAAGTAAGGCACGACTCCATTATTGGGGCTCTATAGAACAAGCGCAACATAAACAACATGATCAATTAATAAGCAATCAGCTTACCTATCAGTTCTCAGGCAGTTAAAGCTAGGGTTGGTAATCTGGAAAGCTAGCAAAATTTGAAAGTAGCGTCTCGTCAGGGCTTTTCCCTGCCCTTGGAGGCCCTTTCAAAACGACAACCCCGTCTATATGCACTCTAACTGCAGGTTTGTGCCTTGTATTCTCATGTATGAGCAGGTAGTCATGGGATCATATGACTGTATATTTCACAGTGGACCACGAGGAAGTGATTGGTCTGCATTTTTACAGGATTATACATTAGTGGCCAAAGATAATTGTTTTTTTAGATCTCATAAATCGTTCATAACTGCCGTGGTGTAAAGACCGTTTCAACCAATATAACAGTTTGTGTATACAGCTAAAGATTACCAACCCCAGCTTTAATATACACTATATGGCCAAAATATTACGGATAACTGAACATCAGATCCATATGTTTTAAAAAATTCCATTCTGTATTTGCTGTTATAAAAGCCTCCAGTCTTCTGCAAAGGCTTTGCTTTCAATTTTGGAGCTGTGAAGATCTGCTCATTCAGTCACAAGGGCATTAGTAAGCTCAGGGGGATGAGGTTGATAAGTGCACATATCATTTCTCTCAGAACATTTTGCCTTGTTTGAACGTCTAGTTTAATGCCATTTAAGAGTCCAATGATGGACATATATCCTTGTCTTGACAGATACCTTAATTTTTTCTGCATTTTCTTCAGTTTCCAACATTTTTTAAAAATTACAGTATTTGAGCAAGTATTTGAGGATTTACCATCTGTTTGGACAGGGGACACTGCTTGGATGTCTTGGGTAAAATATTGTCCATGTCTGCCTGGTTTCCATCCTGAAATCCATAATTGACAGTTATCAGATAACCCAGAAACACACACACACACACACACACACACACACACACACACACACACACACACACACACACACACACACACACA